>CM034152.1:644655089-644925072 GCA_019776745.2 Taxus chinensis
TGCTGAATTTTTGTGGCAAAATATTGGCCAATACATAGAAAACCATGTATTAGAGAGAATAGCCTTATTATATAATTGTAGCAGGTCCCGCCAAATAGTCAGATTAATGAAGCTTTTCTATAATGACTTATGACGATAGTTTATGCTGATAGTTTTAAGCTAAGTAGCCGATACGTTCTGGATACGGGAGCAGGTACAGAGTATCCGATACACGGCAATGGCAGAAACAAATTTTGGGCTTGGATATGGGCGTAGGATATGGCAGTAATAAAAAATATATGAAAAATTAAAAAATATATAAATTTCAGGAGCACAGCCTTCTAAAAATAAGAATCAACCACATATTATGCATATGAAAAAAAACAAAACAACTAAATAGCCACAACAAAACTCACGTCATACATTCATAATTTCAATTGTTCCCGTAACCATATCTAGTTGAGGTGTTTATTACATTTATGATTTATTTCATACATGCTATTTTTAATCCAGTGTTATGATTGGCTTGTAACATATACCTTCTGTAGAATAATGGTGCTGCGAAAACTGTAATTTCTGCTGTAATGATATATTAAACTATGTTGCATGGAAACGGAAAGGGAAATGGAAACGGAAATGAATACGAAACGCGGAAACTGTTTTTTGGCGGCGCGAGCGGGCAGGGAGCGACGAGGGGCCTGTAGAAATGGCCGGGTACGACATTTCCAATTAATACTGCATTTCTCGACTATCAAAAGAAAAACTGTACACACACTCTTCAACAGATAATTGATACAACACTACAAAATCTCCCGGGTTGCACCTTGAAATTTGAACTTCTAGAAGAGTCATCATGCATCATAGAATTTTCTTCCATGCATTCAAAATTTAGAAGGCAAGCCTAATCTAGGAATTCCACAATCTCACTCTATCTTGTCAGATTCATTACTATAGTAAATGTGTAAGTTGAACACGACTGGCAAAACCACTGGAACTAGCTCCACTTTCCATCCCTTAGATAAAAATTTGATCCAACACACTTCTTCTTGCTTTGCAATACCAAGCAGTGAACAGTTGGACGAAGATTTAGCCGCATAAGCATCAAAGTCAATTGTACTCTCAAAGTAATTTATTCCATCCCAAAGTTTGAATTGAAGACCTTTACGATAGCCTCCAAAGGTCTTGTGTTTCGAGGATAGTTTGTCAAATATGTTCTGTGTTAAACGTAACAAAAAAACTAGCTTGTTCTGAAGCAAAAAAATCCTACGCATATGTTCCATGTTGTGAAGTCAACATTTGAATAAGCCAGGTTTACAACCAAGCTGGTAGGTGGGACGGTTAGTCCGAGCATGGGAGAACAAAGCAAAAAGCAACTCTACGAGAACTTCATAACACGTGTCGAAGACAAATCTTGGTATGAATTTCGTGTTAAAGAAACATTTCATGAATAAAATATACTAAGACTGGTTATAAAATGATTAATCGGTTTTGGGAACTAATTTAAAGTCATCATTTGACAAAAAGCACATGAATAGCTAACACTGCTTCCACGTGTTCACCTGCAGTTACACCAAAATTGTTTCTGGGCATTTATTAATGGTTTATCACGACTTCATTTTTTTTTATAAATATTGAAATTTGAAACATGTTACAAAAAAAACTATATACCATGCCCCCATGACTCTGCTATAATAAAAGATAAATTTCATGGTAACAAATACAGAAAGCCAGTTATTACTTAAAACCAATGTTGCCGAAACGGCACCCTAGGGCACTGGGAGCAGGTATGGGAGTGGCACGGGAGCGGGAGCGGGCAGGGAGCGACGAGGGGCTTGCGGCCGTACCCGGCCGTTTCCGCAGGCCCCTCGTCGCTCCCTGCCCACTCCTGCTCTCATTCTGTAAGCCGTTTCCGCAGGCCCCCTCGTTGCTCCCGCTCCCGTACTTGCTCCCAATGCCCTAGGGTGCCGTTTTGGCAACGTTGGTTTTAAGTAATAACTGGCTTTCTGTATTTGTTACTATGAAATTTATCTTTTATTATAGCAGAGTCATGGGGGCATGGTATATAGTTTTTTTTGTAACATGTTTCAAATTTAAATATTTATAAAAAAAATGAAATTGTGATAAACCATTAATAAATGCCCAGAAACAATTTTGGTGTAACTGCAGGTGAACACGTGGAAGCAGTGTTAGCTATTCATGTGCTTTTTGTCAAATGATGACTTTAAATTAGTTCCCAAAACCATTAATCATTTTATAAACCAGTCTTAGTATATTTTATTCATGATGTTCTTTATCAAATTCTACCAAGATTTGACTTCACACTAATGAAGTTTGTAGAGCACTTTTTTTTGTGGATTTAGCCTCTTTTTCTAGAGGCTTTTGAATAAAAAACGTGGAAATTAGGATGAAAAAATTCAGAACAAGCTATGCAAAGTTACGACAAACCCAGAACATATCTGACAACCTAGAGAAACACGCACCTTTGGAGGGATTAGATCTTCAATTCTTACATTAGGTTGGAATAAATTACTTTCAGAGAACAATTGAAATGGATAAAAATAAATATCGTATATGTTAGACAAAATTGCAAAGCAAGAAAAGTGTGTTGGATCAAATTTTTATCTAAGGGGAAATAGTGTTCCAAGGTTTTCAGCTTTTTCAACTTACACATTTACTATAGTAATGAATTGACAAGATAGAGTGAGATTGTGGAATTCCTATTAGGCTTGCCTTCTAAATTTTGAATGCATGGAAGAAAATTCTATGATGCATGATATTTCTGCTTTCTGTTTAAGGTGCAACCCGGGAGATTTTGTAAGCTGTCATATCTGTTGAAGAGTGTGTGTGGAGTTTTTCTTTTGATAGTCGAGAAATGCAGTTAATTGGAAAGCCCTATCAAGTCCTTCCAATTATCTTCTGCTTTACTGCTAATCTGACTCTTCATACTTGTCAGAGAGATTATCCCACTTGTGCCCTTATTTGTATTGCAAGGGTCTTCTTGCTTTCTCCCAATCACTGTTCTATATTTCCTCATTTTACATTTGCTTTGAGCAAACTTAGTGCTATTTTTTATTTTTGTTTTGTTTATTGCAGATTTATTAGTTGCACTTTTGATTGTGAGAACTATATTTATGGTTTCTAGTTTGTGCAGGCTACCGGTGGTTGCTAAATGTGATCGAAAGCGAGCACTTTCTCTATGGGCACCTTTATGTGGCGGTATGGTTCCACATGAATACCATGTCCAATTTGCTAAAGTTCGTTCTTTGAGCCCCTGTGAGTTTGTGGAGAGGCTTTCTAAGGAACTAGGAGTAAAGGGAGTGGTAGCAGGTAAGTTTTACCTCACATTTATGCTCTTTGTAAAGAATAGTATTCTTAATGCTGGCATTTGGATCTTAGTTTTTTGTTAAGGCCATCCCTGAAGAAATTCTAAAATTGCCCTCCATTCATTGCTGCACAAGAATTGTTTGTAGATAGATTAGTAACAAATTTTAAGAGCAATATGTGTTCAAAGTGGTTGAACCTGGTAATTTGCAGGTGCAAATTACAGATTTGGGTACAAGGCTTCAGGTGATGCATCGGATTTGGTACAGCTGAGTGGGGAATATGGTCTCAAAGCTTACATTGTTGACCCTGTCATGGATAAATTTGACGGATCAATTACAGAAAAAGGAAAGATTGGATCAGATACCAGAGAGAAAGGGCAAGTCTCTTCAACTCTTGTCCGTAATGCTCTAGCTGGTGGCAATATCAAGCGTGTTGAAGATCTTCTTGGGAGGAAGCATCGACTAATGTTAAAAACAACCAATTGTGTTGTTACAAAAAATACGTTGGTTGCTTGCAGGTCATCTGTGCTTAATCAGCCACCTAGGGAGGGTCATTATGGTTGCTTGATAGTGATCAATGATCATGATGATGTGGAAATTAGCTGCAATGAAAATGTTATAGGATATGGTGATTTGAGAATTGATTCTTCACAAATAGAAGTTACAATACATGAACATAACTCTTGGGTACCATTAGATAGAAATACTTATATTGGCCTAGAATTTGAAGGCTCAAGAACATGCTGAGTGAGATGCTTTTGGAAATTATTTTCACTTGGGAGTCCACAATATTATTGAAAGATTATTGCCTTATTCTTTGGCATGCTTCAGGGCCTTGTCCTAGTGCGTAAATTGTAAATTATGGAAGCTTGATGTAATGAATGCATTCAAATTTCCTAATAGCAAAGATTTTCTTATAACCTGTTGCATCCTGGCCCAATAATTCACATATTTAGATTTTTAACAGTAAAATTGGGTTTCTCTTTTTTATGCATCCGAGTTATTGGCATTGTACCAGTGTTGATACCACCTCTTGTATTGGAAATTGGGATGATGGTTCATATTCTTAGATGGTATGATCGTTCTGAATATTCCATTAACAAATTTGCAGAGAACCTTTAAATTTTAACATTGACATGAATGCAGACCCTCCGTTGTGCATAAAAAAATATAAAATTGTTATAGGATAAAAGTATGCTCGAGTATCTCATATCTATCTGCTACAGTGCACACTAAGGAAGATAACACTCACTCTAGGTCACTCTACGTTTGAATAACTTCTTGTTGAAATGATTAGGATATAGATATTTCATATTAATTAAGTAATAGTATTATAATTCAGTAATTCCCCAAAGACAAATCTTTACCCATGCCCAAAGATATGACGTTGGTCATGTTAATTGGGTCAAATCTCGATTGGTGACCAATTGATTTTTCATTTTTGGCGAGTTCTTGGGCATATATATTGATCTCTATGCTCTACCATATGATTGGTGCAGCCTGCTATTTATTACATAGAGGAGCAAGGGCTGCACTCCAAAATGGCTTCTCTTAATGAATTAGTTGCATGGCAAATCTAGCTATGTGGTTGGTCACTTTCATGTCGGAAAAATATGTGTTTCCTATTTTGAATCTGTTTAGAGCAGTGTTGCTCAGAGATTTGTTTCCTACCATTGGAGACACATCCCAGAGACTGGTATTTGTCTCGGAGGCAGGGTACTCGTTGATACTCATCTCGGAGACTTGCATTTCTGTAGTTTTAAAAAAAAATTGTTCTTGTGACCCTATATAGGATGAGATACCAAGGATAAATATCAATATAACTACTCATTTTTGTCGACATCTAATATCTGTAATTTAAAAATCTATTAATGTTTTTCTTATGCTATATTAGCAGTGTTACGCGGGGACACGTCCCGGCTCTTTTCCTCACGTCCCGGACATCCCGGGGACTTGGGTACAGGGACGGGGACGGGGACGGGATGTTTCCCCCGCCGTCCCTAATTTTCAGAAAAAGGGAGACGTCCCGGGGACGTCCCCCACAAACAGGGAATGCACTCGGGACGTACCGGGTGCAAATGCTCATTGGGGACGTCGTTGGGGATGACGTCCCCAACGACTCTGCCGCATTTCCAACGTTAAAACACATGTATTCACTTTTTCCAGTACCCGTCTCCTATTTTTATGAAAATTGGTAATCATGGTTTACAATATGAAAAAAATGCTGGTAGTTAATAATCAGTGATCTTCAACTTTTTAAATGATATTGTCTGTACTTTAGAAGGAAGGCAATGTGAAAATTCTGCAGATGGAGCAAGCATCTGAAAGAAAAGAGGATGTTATGTCGCGTAACCAAGTACTGTTGTTTGCACTCATATTTTTTCTTGGAACATCAGAGGGCTATAAGCTTCTACTAAACTGTGAGCAGTTAGCTTCAGGATTCTTCAGAAAAACCTCATTATTCTAATGCTTCAGCAAATGAATGGGGAGAAAGAGAACATGGTCAGCAGCTGAAGAGCTACAGGAGGGTGCCCAAAACATATGATTCCAAAATCTGAATCCTCCTTTAAGTTTTGAACTTGGATATCAGATAAGTGGATATTAAATGTCTAATATCCAAATTCAAAACTTAAAAGACTGCGGCAGAAGCTAGAAGCTTAAGCACTATATTTTTTTTTCCAATACAAAAACTGTGGTCAAGATGGATACATAGCCTGACAACCTGTGAGAATATTAAAATCAGATAAAGAGATCTGTTTCAACAGAGTTGTGTAACCTTTTAAACACCAACAGCCCAGGAAAACTCCTTTGGGCACCACTAGAACGTAACATGATTTGGCAATGCTATTTTTTTTCAACAGGAATACAACAATATTTAGCAGCAGTGCAAAATATCATTTAAAAGGAGGCGGCTCTCGGTACTTAAGGCGAAGAAAGAGATCTAATGAGTCAGCTTGATGATCTATTTTACAAGGAGGGAATTCTTCTTCAAGATAAATCTAGATTTTCTTTGATTCAGGCTCAGGCCACTGGAACACAAGTTCTTGCATAATTCAATAGTGTAGGAATAACACATGAATTTCAGTACAAGTCTTGTCATGCCCAAATGGAAATGCATTTGAAGATGCAACCTCAACACAAGCATGTCATAACATAAAAACCTGCTTACAGAGCCAACCATAGGTAGAACTAATTCACAAGATAAGCTACTAAAAACAAATCTCCAAGCTCTTATCAAAACAAGGAAACCAGACATCATTGGCTCCAACTACCAAAATAAGCTAAAGAAGGCTGTTTTAAGCTCTACCTGATAAAGCCCTGGGTCTCGGCAATTTCTTAAAAAAAATTCTCTAGAAATATTAAGATATATTCTAAGAGGAATTGTTGGTGGTGGTTGGAGAGTAGCATCCTTGAGTTACAACTCTAAAGGAGCTAGATTTTTCTCATATCAACAGTCATTTATAAGCAATTTTCATTGGAACATTCTTTATATATTAGGGGTTTGGGGCCTTAGGTTAGGGTTTCTTCACAGGATGTGTATTGAGAAGATACAGACTATCATGCTTCATTGTATGCTCTATTGTAAACGATAGTGTTTTGGTGCATCACATAAACATATCCCTCCCTTGCGACTGTCTCTAGGCTTATTTCTATCTTTACTAGCATCAAGTCTATCGGTGGGTCAGCCTTAGACTGGAGGCAATATCGATATTTAACCCTTCTTTAGAGAGACTTGCCTTTGCTTCTTTATTGTAATATCTTTATTAAATGATTTTCACCATTTAGATAATCTCGATGCTTTGTTTCACCTATGTCTTTTCAATTCTGGAATTTCAATTGGGTCTTGTAAAGCAATTTGTTCTTTTTCCTTTGGGAATTCCTTGTCTTTTTGAATGGTTCTACTTGTCCTTCATGTCTAAAATTCAAAAATTGATGCAATGTTGATGCAGGAGAATCCAGGCCGGTCAACAATCTTATATTAACCAAAAACATGCAAAATATGTGGCATGGTGAATTGGCTATGTTTTTACATTGCTGCAGTGTGGTAGTCAATCCATAGGGATCCATGGGGAGCATATGGACTTCAAGAAGTTGGTTTCTGTCAGAAAAGTATGCTAAATCTCTGCGTCCCCTTTTTGGTGAAGCAACTGGCAGTTATTGCAGGGGTGGCTGCGAAACTGCCAGTTTGAATTAAGTAGCGGTTACATAATAACCATAATGACTATAATCTTTTAAGTTTCTCATCTTGGAAAATTTTCAAGAAAATGTGGGGATGGCAAGACTTCTCAGGGGAAGAGACAAGATCCGATTCAATTGGCTGGGAGAGTAAAGTGATAAAAAATAAGTCCATCGGACTGCCTCTCTGTTCATTTTTTTTGTAAAAATAAATAGCAGAGAGAAATGAGTTTGTCTTTGTTAAATCGTATTTGCTCATGGTTACTCTAAAGTAGGAGTGTTTGTTATGTCTGTAGGATAGGCTAAGGGATAGATGAGAGATTTTAGGCTCGTTGGGATTGTGCATCCTAAAAATTAGGATCACATCAAATTTATGTACTCGTATAAATACCCCTTGATCTTTGATAAAATCTTATTCCGGTAAGAATCCATTTTAGACACCATTTGGTATTAGAGAGTTCTGGGCACGATCTTGTTTTTATAAAATTATGGTTTTGTTTTTGTACCAGCTTGTTTTTGTAAGTTCAAAAACTGTTTCGTTGAGGAGATCTTTATTATGTATTCATTTCTAAATCGGCATATTGAAAAGGTGCTTGAGAGTGACCTCCTGATCAGAGAGTATTTGGGAACACAAATATTGAAAATGTTGAAATGGATGAGTTAGATGTCTTCAGTATGGTTGTCGGAGCTGTCTATTCATCAGTTCCTTGTATCCTCGCCTTTTATTCATTTCTGCACCTGTCCATTGTGCTTAAAACCTCTGTATGAATTTCGTGGATCTGGTTTGGCTTATCATGCCAAGTGGGTTATTTGGTGGACTGACTCACTGAGGATATAGATTTGAGGCTATATTCTTTTGTGTCTTGCTCTTCTTCTAAAGGCAAACATGCTTCTCTTCCCACCTCACTTAAGTTATAAAGCGTGAGGAGAAAAGCATTCCGTGTAAAGAAAATAGAAACACCATGAATAAGGCATGTTTGTAGTCCAAAACATTGCAACCTCCAAACAAGGAAACACCAAGCATGATAAAATCCAACATGGGGCAACAAGGTTTAATATTAAGCTTTTAAATTCTTAAATATTTGCTTTCCAGAGTTTATAAAAAAAAATTCTCATAATATATATTTGTTGGACTTTAGGAAAATTTAAACAAATATTTTGGGTAAGGAGCCATTGCATTAATGTATAACATATAGCTCGTGTTTTATCTACGAAAATTTATCGGCATAAGCCAAACATTATTGTAAATCATTCTTGAGAGCTTGGGTTTTGTATTAATTGCTTTTGTGCCAAATTCACATGAAATGATAGAATTTCTAACTCTGTAAAGTTAAAAATTGCAAATAGATGTATAGAGCATGTCATCTTTATAGACTATTACTTCAAAAATTGATTCACTGCTTCTTGTCATGCTAAATGTCTAGCATGCAAAATTTAAAATTTTGGTCATGACAACCAAACCCACACTTTAAAAATTCCTCTTTCGGTTACTGTGAACCCTTCCTCTAGCCAGTCTTTCCTCAGTTTCACTCTTATTCTGGGTAGTAGGAATGTGCTAACAAGATTTTCAAGTGTGTTTCATGTGCATGGATGAATGCCTAAGGTGATTGGAAGAAGCCACTGTGTTTGTGCTGTCCAAAATATCCCACCAGGTTATTTTGACAATTTCCAAAATCAATTTTGGACTTGGAGAATTTTTTGTTGTAAAAGCCGCAAAACATTATTTTTTAGTGTACCACAAATTTTAGGGAGTTCCACAAATTTTAGGGAGCTAGTGTTCCGGTGACTTAGACAGATTTCCACGAGATAGTCTCCCGGGACAAAATGTGAAACATGGGTTTTGCTCATCAGAGGCCACGATGCACCGAGGAGAAGTTTGGAGTGGCGCATGTGAAAAACAAAGAAGTTTGGAAGTAGACAAAGTTCGAAGCTACGAAACACTATCCTAGTGTTCTACGAACTTCTCAAGGAGTAATGTTCTGTGGACTTTTTAAGGAGCAAAGTTCTGCGGACTCTCCAAGTTTGCAGAACAAAAGAAAGTGCTGCGGAGGTCTCTAAAAAGTCGCGAAACAAAGAAATTTGAATTCAAGATTTGGGGCAGATTTTTGGTAGTCTCCCCCGGCAAAAAGGAAAACATGGGTTTTGTTCAAGAGAGGCCATGATGCATGAAGGAGAAGCTGCAGAGTGTCGTGAAGCAAAGGAGAGAGTTATGAATGACCAAGTATGGGAGCTGCAAAACACTCTCCTAGTGTTCCGTGGGTTTCCAAAATTGTGGAAGTCCGTAGGTGGTCTAAGGCAAATATTTGAGGCTGTAGAAGTCACAAAAATCACAAAACACAAGGGGGTTTTCAAATTCACTAGAAGGCCGCGGAAGTCACAAAAGCTACGAAACACTATCCTAGCATTCCATGAGTTTTCAAAGTTACTAGAAAGTTGCAAAACACTATCCTAGTGTTCTGCAGGTTTCTAAATTCATAGAAGTTCGCGGGTGACCTAATTCACAAGTCAAAAGCAGTGAAACGATGAAAAAACCCGCCAAACAAGTGAAAAGCAACGAGACAAAGAAAATTGTTTTTTGCCCATAACTTTTGATGCAGACCTCCACATTTGACAAAATTGGCAGCGTTGGAAAAATCTTCTCAAGGGCTTCATTTTGGTATCAAGAAAATCAGATCTCCAAGTGGCTGCCTCGGCCAACTGTGGTGCCGACTTTCAGATTTTCATCAAAAGAGGAATGCGAAGGTCTCAGGCATGGAATATTGTATTTGTGCCCATATTGAACGTGTTAACTTAGTTTCAAAAGATGGAGGGTCACAAAGAAAAAGAAAGTGAAAGGTCATGTGAAAGGAAGGCAAAGAGTCATTTTGTAATCTATAAACTGTAATGTCGACTCCTTTCTAAAGGAGTTAGTTTTTCTTGGTTGATAGCTCCCATTGTCTTACTATAAGCAAGAAACTACAATTCTTCTATCTCCTTATCTTATGTTTTCCTCTCCATCTCAACTTTACTCCATGAGCATGGTTACTTGTGCAATATTATGCAAATAAGCTTGGGTTTACTTGTGTTTTGTTCCTCTTTCCTTGACATGGTGTCTTCTCATTATTAACTTGGAAATATTATGGTTCTATGTCAATAAATTGAGCTTGTTATTTATTGAGTAAAACCCCCTTCTCACTTTCTCTCCTCTTTCCATATATGCACTTTTCTTCCACCTCCGGTTTTTGCACACAGGTTTAGTGGAGTATCCATGTGTGATCCCCAGTTGAAAGACCACTTGTGATGGTTAGATTAGTGTAAATATTTTCTGTTTTTAATAAATGGAGATGCCCCATTCCTAAGCAGAGAGACCTAGTCCCAGAGTGTTGGTGAAAACTTTTATTTTCCCTCGCGACAAATTATTTCACGAACACTATTTTAGTGGGAATTTAGAGAAAAGCAATACTACAAAGCTAGATGTGACGGAAATGATGACCATACTCTAAATGTATACGAGATGGTTAATAAGTCAGTATCCATTGAGAAAGTGTAGTGAGAAACTAGTTCCAATTCTATTTTTATTAACTATTTGGTGAGGCCTTGTTCAACTATAGCAACAGTTGAGGAGAGACCTAGTCCCACTTAAGGATGAGCATAATGAAGTCTAGTCCCCCAACTAACATCTTTTTGATGAATAGTTGGGTGGGGTCGTATTCATGCAGAGTTATTTTTTAATGTGAACAATTGTGTGTGCTATTGTTTACATGTGTGTATGCATTAACTATTATGTGTGTCATAGTTCAAACTGATTTGGTGTTTCTCTATGAACGATGGGTTTGTCCTCATTGAACACTAGTTAGTAGGTGTAGTAAGGCTATTCCCACTATTATATGTAAGTATATTGAACTATACACGCGATTTAGTTCACATATGAAGTTGATTCTCACGAGTCTTTGAATTATTTGTAATAAGGGGATATATGTGATATATCACATATAGATAGTTAAGTATAACTTTAATTTGTCAAACCTATGTAATTAGATATTGACTAAATAGGTTGTTAAGTCCCATTGTTAGTGGTTATTCTGTCGTAGAAATGTTTGTTGTGTAAGTATAACATGCTTAAGGGCAATTGAGGGATATTATGATTGTTGAGATTGTATATGTTAAAATCTAGGATCACATTAAACTTATGTATTTGTATAAATATCCCTTGATATTTAATAAAATGTTATATTGCTACAAATCCATTATGGACATCATAAAATTTTTCATTGGCCTCTAGTTTGAACTACATCTATGTGTGTGTCCATAATTGTATGATTTGGTTTAAGTTGCAAGGAGAAGATAACCATTCACTTAGTCCCCGACATTCCTAAGTACATTATATGGTATCAAAGTCGATTTTGCATTCAATTTGTGAGACTATACATAGTATGTGGGTTTGTGATAACATGGATTATATTAGAAGGTTGTTATTGACACAGTGTCAAGATGCCTCTTGTAAGAGTGGCTGGAAGAGGTAGAGCTGGAGCTACTAATGTGGAAGGAATACTTGAGGTTGTAGACTTGTTGAGAGGTTTCCAAACATGATTGGATGTTGTTGAAGAAGAGAAAAATGTTATGCACCAAGAGATAATGTGAGGATGAAAATGAGTTCAAAAAAGAGGAAGAAGAGCTAAAGCAAGAGAATAACATCATTTGTATGCAAATGAAGATAGGCTCATTAGAGTTATCTCAAGGATTGGAAGAGGAACACAAATGGAAGTTGCAAGCTTATTAGGAACTTTGAACCATGAGGATTTGATTGATTGGCTTGTCGAGAGTGAATAATACTTTGAATTTGATGATATGCATGTATCAAAGAGAGTGACATGGCTCGTACCAAGCTGAAAGGTCATGCAATCCTATGATAGAAGTACAAATAGGGGGATATAGAAGGGGTAAATATAATATTACCTGATTGGGTAGAATGCTTTCCAAGTCAAAAGGAAAGCTTTTGCTTGCAGATTATCATAAAAAGTTGAGGCTAAGAGAGCTTTATGAGGATTACATCAAGGATTTCTACAAGATAACGTACAGTCAAGTCACCACGATGTAGATCAAGAGAAGGTTGCAGGATATATAAATGGGTTGAGAGTCAAAGTACCTAATGAGTTATTTATGTTAAATTACAAATCATGGAACGAGCTTATAAATTTGCACTAAAAACCGAATATAAGACGACAAAATACAATGAGAGGTAGATGTAGATTTTCAAGAGGAAGAGGCCAATTAAGTGTCAGAAGAGAACAACATACTTATGATGGAGAAGCTAGTACTGATCACAATCATAATCATGCATAAAGAGAAAGGCCATATACTTCAAGAAAAAAATGGAAAATATGGTAGAGGAAGAGGATTCCCAAGTAGATGCTTCAGGTGTGGAAAAGATGGCCTTTGAGCTTATGAGTGTCCATAAGCACATAACAACGACAATATGATAAATGAGGCCAACACTTATATCGTACAAGTGGTTGAAGAGTCCGTTGCATCACACGATAATATGGGAGAACCAAAACATGAAGAAATTCTCATGATGAAGAGAGTATTCTAAAGGCTAAAAAGAAGGATGATCTGGTTGAACAGAATAATCTTGTACACACCATTTGCAAATATGAAGGTAAAGTACAACAAGGTCATTTGATAGCATATAATTTAACATCAAATGAAATGAAGGAAAATCTTGGGTTCAAAAGAGTAACATACACAAATCTATGTAAGGTGTCATAATTGCAAAAAGGGTATCAAATTTTCATAAATGAACAATGTTTGGTCAATTTTCAAATTGGGTCTTATAAAGATAAAGATTGTTGTAATAACACACCCATTGTTGCAATGTATTGGTGGGTTGACCATGGGAATTTGATTGGAATGGAAAGAAGTATATCTTGATCCCATTGAAGGACAAGGATGAGGAAATGAATCACATTTCTAAAGCTCTAATTATTTCCAGATAATTGTTCATGAAATTGGTAAAGAAACATGAAACATGTTTTTCTTTCAATCCCAAACCCATGCAAATTGGGACAATAAAGAAGGCAAGCGAAATGCCAATGGAAGTGGAAAATTTGGTACATGAATATGCTGAGTTTGCTCCGAATAAATTACTAAATGGTTTTCCACCCATAAAGAGGATCATCTATCACATGGATTTGGTTCCCAAAGCTAGTTTGTCAAACAAGACAACATATAGGCTAACATCTACAAAGAATTAATAGAGAGTAGGAAAGTGCAATAAATATTGGACATGGGTTCCAATAAGAGAAAGTTTGAGCCCATGTGTAGTTCTAACAATGTTAACACACGAGGAAGGAGGGGAATGGAGGATGTGCACAAAATCTAGAGCCATAATTAAAATAACAATCAATTGCATGTTTCCATTGCCTCAAATCGATGATGATGGATTGTTTGAGTGGAGAAAAGTATTCACATATATTGATTTGAAGATTGGGTATCAACAAACTAGAGTTCAAAATGTTAATAAATGGAAGAATGTACCAATGACAAATGAAAGTTTGATTGGGTGTTTGGTTATGCAGTTCGGTTTGAAAAATGCACTGATTAAATTCACAAGACTTGTGAATAAAGTGTTGAAACAATATCTTTTTAATTTCGTCCTTTATAAATATGATATTATGATTTTAAATAAGACAAAAAAGGATAATTTATTGCATTTGAGACAAATGTTCCAAAGATAATAAATAAAATATTCTAATCAACTTAATTTTTTTGAATATTGAGTTCGTATATTTGGGATTTGTGACTATGAAAGATGGATTGAGGATATATTTGGAAAATGTAAGAGATATTTAGGAGCGACCAACAACAAAAATATTTTTTGACGCAACAATTTTTCATGGGTTAGTTATTTTTTTACCAAACATGTATTAGAAACTTCAATGAAATTTGTGTACCCATAATAAAAATAATGAGAGGTGATAGAAAATAATTCAAGTGAACAACTGTAACTGATAATTTAGTTTTGAGTTTTTCAAGAAGGTAACTGAAAAACCAATATTAACATCTCCATACTTCAAACATGTATTCTTGGTTGATTGTGATGCTAGTGGGATAACACCATGGATTGTTTTGAGTTAAGAAGGCATGCCCACTATATATTTGAGTGAGAATTCAAATGATACCAAAAGGAAATAATTTCTGTATGACCAATAGTACCATGAAATTTTGCAAGGTCTTCAAAAATGGAGACATGACATGCTTTTGAAGGAATTCGTCTAGAACACAAATCATCAAGCTCTGAGTTTATAAACAACCAACTTAAGTTGAACCATAAGCGTATGAAATGGGTTGAATTTATTTAACTCTATTTTTTGTGTGTTGAAGCACTGAAGAGGAAAGTATAATCTTGTTGCAGATGCTTTCAATAGTAGGCATATGTTGTTGTCTAAGATGTAGGTGAAAGTCACATGATTTCACTCCATGAATGATTTGAATTTAAGGATTGTGAGAATTTCAAAGATGCAAGTGAAGAATGCAAAAATCTAGCGAGCATGAATGAAACTTCATGTTCTTTTTGCAAGAGAAATTGTTGTTTCGAGAATCACAATTGTGCATACAAAAAGGGTCAATGAGGGAGAATTCATTAAAATAAAAGCATAGTGGTGGAATGGTTGGACATTTTGACATGGATAAAACATTGGCACCATTGAATGAGGTATTTTTTGGAAAAATTGAGAGGTGTAATGGAATTTTGTCCAAAGTTGTAGAGTTTTCTAACATACAAAAGATTATTTTTTGAATGTGGGATTGTAATATTAACCACTTCCAATACTGAAAATACAACTGGATGAAATCAACACGGACTTCATGCTTAAATTTCCAATGACACAACAAGAAGTTAACATATATTTATTTTTTCATGATAGATTTTAAAAAATGACACACTTAATTGCATGTGAGAAGACTAGTGATACCATAAATATTGTGATTTTGTAAAGAGGTAGTTAGATTGCATGGATCACCGGCTCAGTGCATATTTTTAGACAAGGATACCAATTTTTTGGGTCATTTCAAGATGAATTTGTAGAAGAATTTGGGAACCAAGTCGAGTTTCAATTCAACATACCATCCAAAAATGAATGGAAAATAAGTGGTAAATAAGATCTTCGTAATTTGTTGAAATGTTTAGTAGGATACAATCCAAAACAATGGGATTTGATCTTATCATAAGTTATGTTTACATATAATAACTTTATTAATATACTAAAAAACACCTCTCCAAAGAGTATAGGTGCACATTCCAAGAGTCTCATAGAGTTGTGGGACATCAATTATTTCAGTGAGAAAAGTGTTGTATCTTAAGATTATACAAATTATATGTAATAAAATTATCAAGAAAAGTGAGAAATTTTGAAACAAAACACTGTGGAATACAAACAACATGCGAATCTCAAATGAAGAAAGAGGGATTTCCAAGTCGGTGAATATGTTTTGGCATATTCAAGAAAGGAAATATTTCCAAAGGAAACATATAGTAAATTGAATCAGAAAAATATTGGGCCATGCACAATTTTGAGAAAGTTTTCAACAAATGCATGGGAGTTTGAGTTCCTCGATGAAAATACTTATTTTTAATGTTGTATATTTGTATGTTTTTTATGAAGGGTAGATAGTTTCAAAGGACGTCAAAATCATATTTTCAAATCTATGATTGGAAACAATAGGCGAGTGAGAAAGAGAAAAAGGAAATAGGGGAAAGGGGTCAATAGGTGAACATGTCTATTGATCACACAATACCCAATAGTTGTCATAGTACTATGTAGTAGTTATTTATTTTTGACATAATAATTATGTAGAGTAGCCAATCACATCATGACATGTAAGACCTCTCACCCATGTACAAGAATTTTCACTTATATTCAAGTATTGGTTTCCACCATGGTTGTAGTGTAACTCCAATTTATTATTTTAAATCAATTCAAAATATGGCTTTCCCTCCAATCAAACATTCCAAAGAAAAAATATAAACTAACACAAATCTGAACTACATATTAGTGAAAAAATCACAATCCCATATGAGAAACAATTGATTTTGTGGATCCCTTAACTTAGGGTGTACCACTACTAGCCCCTCTCCCCTAGAGGTCATCATAAAATCTCAATTTGTTAAAAAGATGAGAGGCAAAAATTATGTGAAGTATTTAGTTAAGTGGAATGATAGATCAGGAGAAGACTTAACATAGACAAGTTGTTCTAAGTTTGGCCATATGGAAAATTATTGGAAAAACTCACTCAATGTTCACAAGAAAGAGCTCCTGATTTTTCTCACTTACCTAGGATGCCTAATTTAGGAACATCTTGGGCGGTCAAAAATATTATATCAACCAAAAACATGTAGAGGATGTGGGAAGGTGAATTAGCGATGTGTTTTCATTGTTGCAATATGAAATTTGTTCCATAAGGATATACACGGGGATTATTTATACTTCAACAAGCTAAGGACTAGAAAGAAGTAACTTTTAGTTTGCAAACAAGGCTAACTTTGAGTGTCCCAGGTTTCACGATGAAACCTTTGGTTATTGCAGGGGTTGCTGTAAAATCACTCGTGTTTTTGTTGATCATTGATATGTGTTAAGTAGTGGTTTCTATCATTAAAAAATATAATGATAAAAATGACCAAAATATTTTGTTGTTTTCATCTTTGGGAGTTTTTCAAAAACATATAGGGATGCTAAGAGATTTCCTGGAGAAGATATATAAATAACATGTTGTATGGTCTAATACTAGGCACCAAGTAAACAAAATTGAAACCTTCTTTAAACCCACTTGGATATGCAAAATTCTGCAACCTAAAACATGATTTTTTTTATCATCATAATATTAATAATTGTCTCTATGAATGTGAGGTATTCTCTACAAAATCCAAGGATATAAATAAATTCACTTGTACTTAAGTTTATGCATGCACTGTTATCTATCATTACACAAAATTTTCCCTCACCTCTTGTGAAATATTTAATGAAAAAGTCACCATTATATGAAGTATCATTTGGAATTTCACTTTCATTAAAGATGATTTAAATTGGAGTGTGATTCTATTTGATTCATTTATACTTGTTATCCCAAATTCACCCCTCAAGGTAAATTTGGATAACCTGCATAATTTCTTCAGATATGAGCAAGAAGAATTGGAAAGGCAAAAAATCAGGTTTTGAAGGTCCCTTTGGCTCTTGTCTAACCTCCCATCCAAGGAAAAAATTCAAGGAGTTAGGCAAAATTGAGAAAATTCAAAAAATTAGATTCAGACAGTGTATTGTAGGCTGAGTCAGGTTTTTTTTTGGCGCTAGACCGCACAAGTACCCGCGGGACAGTTGGGACCCAAAAACCCGAAATGGTCGCATTCCTTTGTTATTCGGAAAATTCAGGTATATTTGGTACTGCACGGTCCACGGGACATTGGGAAACGTGGGACCCACAGAGCCGAAATGGCCGCATTCCTTTGTTGTGTGGAAAATTTGGGTCAAAGCAGTACTAGGCAGCACAGGTATGTGTGGGACAATTGGGACCCAAAATGCCGATTTTTCTGATTTGCAAGGCTGGTCGAAGGGATGCGGGCGAAGCGGCGGTCAACGGCCCTCATGACCCGGTCAACACGGGGACATCTAGGACATCAAAACTTGATTTTTTCACGGAAGGAGGCTTGCGGGTGGATCAGAGGTTCTTTTCCAGGACAGCCAGGACACAAGGACCTGAAATAGATAATATGCTCGCATGCAAAAGAAAATTCAATGTCTGACCCTCTTGAACTTCAAACAACCATAACTTTTGACCCCGAGCTCCGATTTTCACAAAAATTGACTTTATGGAATGAACAAGACGTATTCAATGCCACAGAAACATTTTTAATGAGGGTAGCTATATGAAAATAAAGGAAACATATCCAGCTCTGATGAATTAAATGCTCAGTCTTGTCAAATGACAGAAATGCATGGCAGACCCAAAATAGCTGCCCACACTCAAAAGGCCATAAAATTTGCATTTATCAACAAAAACACACAAAATTGGTACCGTTAGAATCATGTTTCCGAGCCCGATGCACAAAAATCTAGAAATATAGAATTTGATGAGAAATCGATGGTGATTTTTCATAAAACATGCCCAGTCCAAAAAAATGATTATATTCGGTAGTTGAGATGCATTCAATGAAGCATGGGCTGACATATTTCATTGTTGCAAGTTTTGGGACACTATGGGGAGACTTTTGCAAGCAACCTAACATCATTTCACTTCATTTACTACCTCTTGCAAGTGGTTGAAGAACAAATTTCAAGATTTTCATTTTCCCTCTCTCTCTCTCTTCTCAAAAATCTATAAATTGGAGTGTTGGGATCATTGTAAAAGGAGATAGTTTTTGAGTAGCAAAACTCTGTAAAAATTGTTTTGGGAAGCCAATGTGCTGTAGACCCTTGTAGTGGACTCCTTGCATGGTGATCTAGGCCCTTATTCTGTAATAGATTGAACTGTGCATACTTATGAAGCAATAAATGCAAGTTTGTGGATGTATCTTCCCTTGTTGTGTTTGTTTGCATTCCTCTTGCCCTTTCAATCTTATTGCATATATATTATGTCTATCTTATGCTCATGTAAGGATTCATTATCATTGTGCATGTATGGAATATTGTTGTGAATGAATTTTCTAGTATGTGGAGAACTATTATCACCCCTTCTAGTATGCACTTTGCTCCTACTTTCCACACATTGAAATACTATCCTCACACCCTCCTTTTATGGTGTATCATTGCTTTAGTGTAGGCTTTGTCTTCATGCACTCTCTCTCCCTGGTCCCTTGGAAAGTTATATTATGATTAGATAGTCTTGCTTGCATTAGAGAAGATTGTGGCAGGTAGTTTAGGAGCAAGAACTCACTTTCTCTTGAGGTCTATCTCAAGTAGCAAGTCCACAACTTGGAGATAGTACCCATGTTATCCAATCACACTGTGAGCTCAAGCACACACACTTGTGCAAACCATAGGGTGTTGTGATTTGGTGATAACAATACTCTTCTGCAAAAGAAAATGAAGAAATAAATAGTTAGAGTTGTGCTACTTTTGTAAAGTGTACTGTACACCTATGTGAATTATAAGTGATGTAAGTTGTGTGTGTGTAATGTGGTATAAGCAAAAAAAATCAGTTATCGTTGCATACTAAATGTTGTTATTTTTTTTTTACCATGATTCTAGTTGTGATTAAAGATTGGGCATGACATATGGTAAAGTATCAAATGGGCCGGATCAATAGTCAAATGCTACTTTGTTATAACTTATTTTTCTCATCAATTGTATTGCTTTGAATTATTGTTTTGTTAATTATAATTTGAAAGATGGATTGTAAACATATTCAAATGTTGATTTGAAAGAGCTACTTATATGTCTATATTTTTTGTGGTATTAATTTTTTCCTCTATTTAAATTTGTTGCTCAATAAGATCTTGAATTTTACACTTCAATGTAACGGTCCTATTTGTTGAGTATCCTTAATACGATAATCACAATTGGGATAAAAATCTTTTGCAAAGGATATTGAAGTATCTAATGGTCAATCATTTTATTCTCAAGTAATTTCTTCGAGAGCTATTGAGGAGCTTCATTGAGTTTATTAAATTATCTTCTTTACCTTCCATTTAATTAAAAATAAATTTTGAGATAGTTTTTTTTTGCATTAAATACATTCTTAAATTCTTTTTTAATTTGAGACCCACCGTCATAATTCATATCCTAAAATTAGACTTACTCTAAAAAAAAAGGAAGGACAACATAATTCATATATACATTATGATAATATTAGAAGAACACATAGTAACATTCTATAGGGGCATAGCTAATATCAAAGTAAGCATCAAACTCAGTTTTCAAGAACATATTCATAGCTTTAAATTCTATGTTATTTGTCAAGCCTAGCTTTGATCTAATCAAATTTCTTTTTTCTGGATAGTACTTATTTATTTTAAACTAAAACTAACACTTTTTCTAATTGCTTATCTTTTTTCAATTTTAGTAGATGAAATTAAAAATGAATTCACATGCACTACATATAACCAAACGCAATATAATTTTTTTGACATTTTAAATATCTAGGGTTTGGGATCAAGAACAACCAAAGTCTTCCATGACGTCTATGTTAGCTCACACAGTCACTAACCCTTCTTTTAACTTTTCAATATCTGACATGAGTGGTATATAACAACTCTTTCACCTCCTCTTTTCCTTAGCATACACTCGTGATTACATTTCCATCATTACAATGCTCAATTCAACCATTTGAGATACACAATTCTCATCCATCTATTGCATATCTTCCTCATTTATATATATAAACCACTATTGCATCCTTTCTATTGCATTCCTATATAGTTCATATACCTCTATATATCTCCACCTAAAAATGATGGAGAACACTCTATGCAACCTATATCTAAATTTAATGGTGGATGTACCCTCAACTCTCTACCTACCTAGAGAAGATGGAGAAAAATTATTTTTAACCACATTCAATCCTTATACCCATTATTTCTTATTGGTGGATTAAATATCACTCTCATCTTAATTTTTTTAATAGCTATGATACGATTTGATGCAGCTCGTTTTTGAATGTCTAATGAAGGAAAACCTTGACCTTACAACCTAAAATGCACCATTGACACTTCACATCCACACACTTTAATAACGAGTTTGGAAAACAAAAGACTCTTTTATTTAGGAAATAAAAAAATGTCATCCACTCTCCTCTTTTGGTTAAAATACACGAGGCAAAACAAAACAAGCACACCACACTCTTAACATAATGAACTCTACTTTATGTTCTTGTGGGAATTTCATAAGCACCTACAAATTCCTAAATAAGTATTCTCTCACTTTATCCTATCTTTCTTGAGATGTTCCATGCTTTCCCCCCCTATGAATTGGTTATAGGAGTCCCATTTAATTCTAGAAAAGTCTTTAAAAATGAGAATTTGATTGTTAATGGGTTCTTACTTGGATTGTATAACTACCTACTATAGGTGAAACCAACGCAATAGTTGTGATATCACTGCTAAGTTCTTACCATTAGTTATAAAAATGTGGCAGTTGCAAAACTACCTTTTACGGTTATACAACTACTAGGGAGGTTTTGAAACAACCACCCGAATTAACAATTGTTTCACAACCTTAACAATTCCTCCAAATTTTAGATGCTCTAAAATATGAATAAAAACTCAAATCTATAGAGTCATTTTAATAAAATTGAATACATTTTGGAGGAGAAAAATTATGCAATCAAATTATGGCTTGGAGATATTCCCCATAATTGTTTTCCTCTATAAAATAACCCATCAAGTTTAGGTCACCAACAAACAAAAAGATATATGATTATTACCAAAAATTAATCCACTCAAACAACTAAATTCGATGTTGAGCTTTACCCAAATCCATGATAGACCAATGAGAGAAAACTAAACCATTCACCCTAACACACTACCATATTTTTTTTCGATGCATCACACAACCTTTATTCCCTTTTTTCTCGGTCTTCCATAGCATCCCCCACTTTAGGAATGTACATTGTCATTAAATATTTTTGAACTCTTCCTCCAACATATTGCTATCATTTTCCTATCTTATGTGTGAAGGTGGGAGGTTTAGCTTTACATATGGATAAGCGCTAAAAAAATCCAATTTTATAACATCTTCTTTATCCATAATGATATTTACATGATGAAAGAGCCGTGTGATTCTTGTATAAATTGATATTAAACATGTATAAAATTCTAAGTGGTCACAAGAAAATCCAACAAATAGTTAATAAAAGTACCTTTCAATCGTGCGAGTCTAGATCTTTCCAGTGTCCTTGAGCTTATGACTCGTTTATTTTTCTATGCCACTCTTCAGTAAATATTACTTATGCGGCCAATGATATAGGCTATTAATAACTCATACATATTTTTTAGGAGCTCTATAAAGGAGGAATCATATAATGGGTGGTAAAATTTCTCCTCTAGCCACTTATCAAGCTTTAAAAATTATCAACCTAGAGTTTTCCTCAAAAACTCCATAGTTTGTGTCTCAAATCACTATTCAATGCGACCTTGAGTGAGTTGAAAATTCATTATTGCGTGAAATATATAGTTTCTTATTAGACGAGTCCATACACTAGAACCAAAGTGTGAGTTGGATTTGTGTTAATCCCATCTATACATTTACTATATATTACTAGTTTATATAAAAGAAAACTATACACTACCATATAAATAAAACATTCGCCTAAGGTGAAAAAAAATATTCAAGCACCCAATGATTTAGATAGACACCCAAACACCTTATTTATAAGCATTAACCACCAAATTTATAACTAGCTTTAATTCATGCATGAATATTGTATGCAAATAAAGGATGGTCTAATAACAATTCCTTTTGTCTCTCTATGATGAGGGTAATATATACTAGGATGAAAAATGGGACCACACTACAAATGCACACCTTATATTGTAATTTGATGTAGACTTGGAAATAGGAAGGTATTGCTCCATACTGTATATGTGGTATAGGGTTCTAAATCCCAAATCTAGAATATGATAGTGACATTTGAATAGTTATTGATTGTAATATGATGATAACAAGGTTGAAAATAGGATTGTAATCAAGGTAGTATGATATCTAATAGGTTTCTCAGCAATATGCATAAGGATTAGAAGAGAGGTCCAATATATTGCAAAACAAGATCAAGGGTTGTGTAAGGTTGCAAAGGTAAGACTTGATAAATAAATAATGTAATATAAAATAATATGCTACCCTATCCTAATATATGCATGAACACATCCAAAAAATCCAAAATTTAAATTAAAGTAAAGGAACCAGAGAGGTTAGGTATATTTGCATACACGAAGGCATCTTTGGCACATTAACTTCCCCTAAGGTCGAAAACACCGTATGAGAGAGAGAGATAATGTTGGGGACCAAAACAAATAAGAAGAATACCTAAAAGAAATCTTAATTGAAGACTCCAATGACTCTAAAGGCTTGGTAGAACATGGTAAGTATAACTCCTATGCTTCTAGATCCCAAGTACCCAATGCTCCAAGTCTAGACTCTAACTAAGAAAAATAAGACTAATTCAAGACCTTCTAAGCTTTTAGGGAAGATTGGTGAGTGCTAGCATATTGAATGAGTGATGGATGATATGTTGAATGAGCATTAAAATACCTAGTAAAACAACTCAATAATAGCATTGACATTTATGTTGTCGATGGTTGATGTCATTGAAAATGGAATTCCAATGAACAGATGAAATTGACCATGGTCAATGCCTTCTAAGAGGGAAATGAAGGCACAAGAAATTAAAATAAGTAAATCAAGAGGCATGGAAGAAACTTTGAGGTGTTAAGTGAGATAATGAATATGGTATGAGGGTGCTGAAAGTAGGTGTGGGGGTGATCATAAGAGGATGAAAATGTGATATCATAAGGAGAATATAAAATATGATGACAAGGGATGAAAAAGATGAGTGTAAAATGGTGTGAAAAAATGTGAAACATATGATATAATCAAACCACACACTAAATATATATTATAAGCACCATTGTTGACAAACCTAATAAAACCTAAAGAATGCACATAACCATTTTTGGTTACTCCCAGCTCCCAGTAATATCCCCGAAGACACCTCTTTGGGGAATCTAATGCAGTAATTATTCTTGCAAAGAATTTTTTTTAGTAAAGTGAAAAAAATGTGTATACATATGCCTCAACCAAAGGTCATCACATGTCACAAAAAAATGTAGATGGGATGGTCTCTAGGAAAAATGTATGAAACACTGAAATCAAAATACTAAAAGAGGTGTAGAATGGAAATATAGAATGCATGGACTCAAATAAAACATACTTGTATACTTACCTTCTCATGAGTGTGTCTGCATAGTGAATCATTGGAGTGTAGATAGAGCTTCTATGATAACCGAATCATGATTGAAGAGAAATACTAGAACATAAATTAGATAGATAAGAAATGAAACCTAGTCTAAGGGGAAACTCATGGGAGGATGGGAGAAGAAATGAGTCAGGATAGTGAGATAATGTGTAAGAATTCATAATAGAAATTAAAACAAGAAAGGGGCCTGTGAAATATGTGATTTTGAAGATTTGTAAAAACATGTGTAGTAAATAGTTGGATTCATGTCACTAATATATTCACAACACTTCTTATGGAATAAAAATTGGAGTTACGATTAGAAATATATCGTATTTTGAAGAAATAAAGACATCACAAGAAGAGGGCAGGGTATTTTCTATAAATAATAAATCATATGATTCATTTCTCATTTTGTGAATTTTCTATTTTTGGAATTCTGGAGCTCTAATTCGTCTAATTCGGGTGAGACAAGAGATGATGGCTAGAATGTGAGGTAGAGGTGTTGGTGAATGAGGTGATGACCAATGAAGGTGAGATGTGGCAAGGGAAGGTTTTGTATTTAAATTGGGAAAGGGTGTTATGATAAATATGTAAAAATAGGTCCCATTAAAAATTAAACTAGCAAAAATTTCCCCAAAGATAGTAAAAATGTAGATCATGTCAAAATAGAGGTAGGTTTGGGAACATTTTAATTTTTAGCATCATTAGGTTTTATTTTTGAGAAAGAATTAGAAAGAGGGTGTATAAAATTTCTATAAATGACATCAACTTTGTTAGGTAGATGACATCGTAAGATATTAGATGGCGTCATAATTCTTAGCATGGATGATACCATATGTGGGAATGGATGATGCCATCAGAATATATGAGCATGGCCAACACCATCTACCAAGAGGATTGATACCATTAGAGAGTATTGACATGTACGATGCCATATGGAGAGAGGGACGACGGCGTCGATAATGTCTAGGATTTTTTGAAGGGGATAATACCATCTGTCAACAGGGTTGATGGCATAAATATAATGTCATGTGATTATTTTTGATGTTTTTGATTAATGCTTTATGTTGTTTTATGATGAGATACAATTATTTATCTCTAAATGAGACTAATGGGTGTTTTTTGTTTGAAATTTTTCAGATCCCACAGAGGATGTGACTTTGGAGATCAATGGGCATAACATGGTTACCAAATTTACTATGGAGTTTTTTAGATGTAGATAGGACCCATATTTACAAATGACACTTATCTCACTAGAATTGGATTGGGTACATATGTTCATTAGTGTGTGGGAGTATATCAGATGAAATTTTAACAAAGAAACTATAGAGATGAAATTTAAACTAGAGGGTGTCCATTCCATTCTAGGAATTTCGATCCAAGGGTTACACATGTTAGTTAATGTTTATGAGATAAAAAGGATAGGAGAGAGATGTACGAGTGGGATACATGTATAGGTAATTATCACTAGAGATCACTTATAATTCTGCTCAGTTTCATATATGCTCCAACACAAAGATTATAGATATCCAAAATGCCATGATTGGGATGGTTGTTAATCAGATGAAGGCATACCCTTATCTACCTTAGTGATTTGCAGACATTTTTTGGAGTAGGGTGTCTAGTTTAGTTGGGATGCAACCATTTGGGTTCAACAAGCCCATGATTTTAATACTGTTTGAGTAAGATAGTATCTAGTGATTGGGCCCATAATTTTACTGTTGTCATGGATTTACAAGATATTTCCCATGTATAGTCCAATTGGGGCCCATGTATTGATATAAAAATATTATGTAAGGATATTACAGTGGAATAGGATAGGGGAAGTGAGAGATAGAGTTTGTTTTCCAACTCTATACACATTATAGAGAGACCAGATAGTATGATCCTATATGTGGGATCATTGGATGGATGGGATATATGGCCCACATTATAGGTCACACATAACATTATTGAGATCACATGCCACTATCAATGGTATGTAGAGACACATCCCTTAGATATAGTTCTAGGGAAGTTCAAGATGATGCATTTGATTGTACCATTACCATACCTTCTATATAATCCAAAGGAAGATATGGATCCATGAGGTTGAGTAGGGAAGCGAACATAGGCTGTCATCTTATCATTGAGGCCACACTAGAATATGAAATCTCAGAGAAGATAATAGTGGAGGAGAGAAAAGTGACCTGCAGATAAAGTGTGATAATTGATGTGAGGGATATCCCTAACTAGGGTTCCCTAGATTAGGAGGAGGAGGAGATATATTGACCTTATGGTTTGATCAAGAGTGGATTTTGAGATAACAAGAAGGACATGTTTCTCCTCGAGGTGTTGAGACATGCACTATTATTTCGAAGGATCCATTGAGAGTATCATGTGATCAAAGAGAGGCACCAATGATACTAGTTAGGAGATAGATATGGTAGAAGTTGATTTTTTTAATGCTAAGAGGTGATAAGGATGACATCATGTTGGATGGATGAGCTGTTATGGAGGACTGAATTGTATGCAAAAATATATTTGTGTGTTTAATATCATTTCCTAGAGATAGATGATGATAGACTCTAGGAAGCAAGATGATATGTATAGTGATAATATGGTTTATGTTTTGTAGATAAGATTGTATTCAATTGGAGGGAATTGATAGAATGTGCACACCATAAGATATTAAACATAGTGATATAGAAGAAATACCATTAATTGATGTTGGATATCATGGCACCATAGTAGGAGAGTGTGTGAGATATTTTTAATTAGTTAGAGAGGTGGCTCAATAGAAAGAGTGTCACACAACTGTACTAATAGTTATAGTGTAGGGGGATATGCATACCCTTATGTGCATGCTAAGGCATACATGGGAGGCAAAAACAGTGGAATAGGTTGGGTGGTTAGTTGATGCTCGTACCATGGAAAATATGATCAATAAGCTACAGATTAGAGTTTTTAAGGAAGAGGGTGAGGATTCAAGTGCCAAATCTAGGGAAACCTCCTTGGATCACTTTGTTTGAGCATATACTCATACCCCTTCTACATAGATAATAACACTTCCTCCACTGAGGGGAAAAGGAGGGATATGAGAGATATGGGATTTAATTATGATGATTTTATATTGTATCCATTTCGCAACATTGATGTGTGTGTGTAAAATAATTTCATACACACACACATGTATGTATATGTATATGTATGTATGTATATGCATATGTATATGTATATACATGTACTATGTGCGTGTATAAATATATATAAAGTATTTTCAATTTTTAAAAGCCATATGTGCCATCACATTTGTGAAAAGGTAGAAATGAAAACCATATGTACATCCAACCAACCAAAATCCCATAAAGACATGTACACATAAGACAAAATGATCTCATACATATATGAAAACAATTTGGTTTATGTGTACATGTGTTATGGGATTTTGTTTGATTGGATTTACATATGGGTTTGATTTCTACATTTTCACAAATATGATGGCATCTGTGGCTTATAAAAATTGAAAAGGAAAAATTAATATAAACACTAAAATGGACATTTAATGAAAAAGATAGAAAATAGAATAATCAAGAGATGTGCTAAAATGTGATAAATAGGATGATATCTCATTAAATCTATGAAGGTAATCAAAGAAATAAAAAATACATGGTAAAATATTGTACGACACTTAATAAAACCTAAGAAAGGAATAAAAATGTGCGTAAAATGAAGGTTGTAAAACACCTAATAAAATATAAGAAGATAATAAAATATGTGTAATACGTGTCAAATGAAATATAAGGAATGTGCAGAGAAAACATAAGATATGCTAGAAAGGAAACATTGAAAGGGATGAATAACATTGTAATCAATGCTTCCTCTTGTATTTCTCAAGAGAGAAATCCTACCATCTAATGTCATGAATAGGATGCACAAAGATTGAGTGGATAAATGTGTTTGAATGTTTGTGAGAAAGGTCTTAAGGTCATGCAATCTAATACTCATAAATAGGAAATGTTGTGAAATGTTGGGATAGTAAGTAATGTAAACTCATGGTAAACTAACAACAATATCCATCAAGGGGAGTATTTAGGGAGTGAACATGAAGAGAAAGAAGAAGTAAGGCACCAAACAACAATGTAAAATACTTAGCGGAGATGGGACACTCTAATCATAAGGATATGATTAAAGGTTTTTGACATCAAGGAGAAAAGAAATATAATGGAGTGAGTTTGGCTTAGGAAAACTAGTGAAAATTATAAAGGTATATCCCAAAGTCATATACGATAATATATGATAGAGAATATGAATCCTATTTCCCCACAATGTTTTTCATGTTCCTCAAGACCTCACTTAAGGGGTTATAGGCCTAATATGAGGATGATTAAGATAAAATGTAAATATGAGCCAAATATGAATGTTATAACAACACTAAATGAATAAAAATTTAATAAAACAATGATACAAAAGCAAACTAAGCAATAAATTATAAAACCCTAAATGCAAAAGAGGGTAAGAAGCCTTAGATGATTTACAGAGTTCTGGATAATGCATAGAGTTGGAAATCAAGGAAACATGAAGTACTGGACTTCCCATTGGAGCACAAAATAATGTATATCTGGAGAGATATCCAAGGATGGGGCACATGGAGAGGGAAAAACACACCCGTGGGTGCCCAGGACTTGTTTCTAGGTGCCCGAGTTTGCAAAAAATGCTCAAAAAACCTCCTCTGAGGTGTTACAAGGTGTTCACCTTTAGTCACCTTTGATCACTCCAAGGTTTCACCAAGATCTCCAAGGTCATTGGAAACCTGAAATTAAGAATGAACCTGCAAAACCCCAAATAGACATCAAATCCTAAAAAATAAAGATGTAGAATGAGGGGTTGAACTTTTCTCAGCTATCATAATGGTGAAATTATGACTGAGCACTGCACTACATCTCAAACCCAAATGTAGTTATGTGTGTGTGTGGAAATTATGCCCTAGGTTGCTCTTGTGTGTGTCACACTTGGATAGTGAGCAAGTAGCTAAATGTAGAATGTAATAAATGTGTGCATGGAATAGAATGAACTTCCCTCCTATGAAGTGTGATGCAAAAAACCAACCTTTGTTTCCCTTGTGATGGTGTTAGATGGATGCAATGAATCTATTAGATACCTTGATGGATGAAACCTTAGGTGGTGATAGCTAATGCTTAGTGCTTGGTCCCTTATTATGATCACATAAATTTATATTTATATGATTCCCTTACTTGAATTTTGTAATTAACCCCGAAAAGGATGACTACTAAAAAGATAAGATCTAAAACGACTAGAAATGACCCAAAAAGTGTAAGTAGAGTACAAAGGGGTATGTGCACCTAGAGGGAATGAGGGCACCTGGCGTTAATGTCCTGGCTAGGTGCTGGTGTCTAGGATATTTTTTTTGAAGAGTAAAAAGGAAGACTGAGAAAAAGGGTGAAAGACTGAAAGTAGTAACATAAAGAAAAGAAAGGTGGCCAAAGACATGGGTTAATTAATACTTTTCTTACTTAGGAATCACATGAATAGTAGTATGTAATCAAGACTAGATAATTACCCAAAGTGAGTGATTTAGTGTCTACATTTTCCCCCACTTTATGTTGGTGAGTGGAAAGCTCAGTAACATAAAGTAGATAGAGGTGTGTACCTAATAACCATGTGTATTGATGATGAAAATGTGCCCAGGGACTAGAAAAAGCTATGGAATGATAAAATGTGAAGCGTGGATGCTAATGATGAGAAAGTGCAAAAGGTGATGAAAATGAACCTAGGATAGAATCGTATGTGTAGATGTCATTGCTATACTTGTGGTCGATGTCGATGTTGTGATGATGTTGATGATGTTGACTACCCCTTCCCATATGGGTGGACCTGCAAAAGAGAAGACAAAAAAGTAGTCAAATACACATGTATATGATCAAAATATGTAAAAAGTGTGTAAGGAAAGTATGTAAAAATGTTGAAAGTGTTAAAAAGGAACATGTGCATCTGATCCGTGATGAGGAAAGAGTGTAAATAAGGATCCTGTAGATGATGTAATGATGCATTATTTTTTTGGGTGATCTCATGCTAATGAAATTGAAGAAGTGGAGGGAGAATAGTCTGGTGTCATCCTCCAACATTTAAATTCTTCAAGAAATGTAATGTAGAACACCACTACAGATGGTGTGTATAAACACATATTATAAGGACTAGATGCCCTGTAAAAACCAATGTGTGGATTTCTGTAGACTGCGTTGAACTACAAATCACTTTGTAATTTCCCCTTAGTTTCAGGCATCCAGGAAAGGATGTTAAAATGCTAAGGGCCCAAGTATTGATTCTGATCCCTATCCAAAACTAAAAATTGTGTTGTATTGGTACTGTGTTGTGTTATGTATAACGCTGTATGGGGTGACTGATTCACCCAAATGATGCCCCCTCATTTGGTGTGTATGCAAAATTACTAAAGGAGTATGCGGCCCAAAGGAGAACCGACTAATGTGCTAATCAGTGCCCTATAGGGGGAAGGGAATTTTCTTGGTAGAAATTCTAGGCACACACAAAAAAAGTGTCTAGGAAACAAGTGTTAGTATAAGAAAAGACAAACATGCATGTATAAGATGAAATGTAAGATCTAAAAAGACAATGTGTAAGCTAAGACACAAGTAAACACATAAGAAGACAATGTAGACTGCAAAAAGAGGGTTGCAAATATGGGAAATCAATCAAAATTTCGTAAGAAAATCAAGGCCGTAGTGGCCATAAACATACAAATGTGCACACAAGAAAAAGGGAAAATCCTATTAAAAAACAAGAGCATACAAAGAGTAAACAATGAAAGACAATGTAATAGATAACCATGGAAGAAAATAGTCCTGTATAAAAAATGCTGCACATGAAGCACCTGTTAGCACATTAGAAAGATAACGAGTATGTCAAATCATGTACAATATGATAAAATAATTTTCTATGAAACAAAATGAAACAATAACACCTATAGTATAAGAAAGTGGATGCCTCCAAGAGCCTCTGTGGGACTGGTACTAGGTACTGAACACCAAAAATTCATGCTGCATGTATATATCTATAAAATTTGTGATAACAACTAGAAAGGCAAGTGAATGCGCATGTGTGTATGATAAAGATAATGACATACACGATATATATCTAGCATGTGTAATAAAATGAACATGTAAAAGCATAAGTAAGCAAGAGTAAATGCAACCAATTTATATGCAATATGTTGTGGATGAGATGGAATGGAATGCCATGTGAATGATAGGAGCAATGTGTCCCCTGAGTGGATGTGTATGTATGAATGCTACATTCCAACACCGACTATGTCAAATCCAAAAACTCAGGTGATATATGATTGGACCCCCTTGAATTCTTCAAGAAGACGCTAAACTCTTCTAATGAATGTTTTCATTCTCTTATTATACATTCATTTTCTACACCTATTTGATCTCCAATAACGTCCTTCCTTGGTTACTTTTGGTGTTTCTTGAATCTTTACATGTTTTATATTTGCACAAAATCAGATTCTTATAAACCTTAGAGTTACTACTTGGTCTTCAAGGACTATATTGAATAATTTTGGACCTTATTTCCCTTATAAACATGACTTGTGAGAATTTCAAAGCTAATTCTGTATGATAATGTTAAGGTCAAAACATTCTGGAGCTAGATACGATAAGCTTCATTTACACTAGGATTGATTATGATGTTATTCAATCATTCCCAAAGTTGCTTCCTTGCTTGGTATACCTTATTTTACAACACATGCTATCTATTTCCCAATAAATGTTATAACATAACAATATTTTGAAGTAAAATGAGTCCTAAATAATAAACCAAACATATATCCTACATTCTACTTTTAAATAAGTTATATACTCTAACACTACATCTAAATCTACTCTAAAATTAGTTACATAAGATAATCAAGATGTTATTTTATACTTAGACGATGCATGTATGGCCTCATCATCTCCTCCACTCTTAAGACCTTGCATGTCCTTATCCTGCAATTTTTTTTTTCTAATGTAGGAACATCAAATCTAGGATATGTATATGGATGAAAACCTCCATTTTTGGCTTGAAAGTATGTCAGTGAGGTTCTAGAGGTCATTAGGTGATATTTAAGTGTGTTAGTTGGACACTACGCCTTTCCAAATTCAAATTACTCACTTTCCCTCCAAAAGTGCAATTTAAGTCTTGGAGGCCATTTTTGGTTTATTGTAATGTTTTAAAACATTCTTGGAGCTTATGAACTATGAAAATTATGGAAGTGAGGCATAATATGAGTGAATTAGGTCTTCTTAGGAGTCTAGAATTCCTAACATAAGTCTATAGGTTAAGGACTTCGTCTTAAGTTAAACAACTTAGTGTAAAGAAAAAAGTCACTCATATGACCAAGGAAAATAAGAGAGTGCAGTCAATTAGAAGTTGATGAAAGGCCTATAAATTGTAAAATTGTAACTGCAATCCTCATTCCTATCCAGATATGAATAAAGTGTAAGAGTTCCAAGAAGCATTAAAAGTGGAAACTCAGTTTGAGCCTAACATATGACCATTTGAATGATTGCATATTTGTATTTTATGTGATTGCAACCACTAATTATTGTATTTCATACTGTGAATTATTTTACTATTATTAATAACTTTAGATTTGATGATTACATACATTGGACAGATTCACTGTTATGTTAATGAAGCTTGGAAACTTGCAAAAAGGTTGGTCTCAATTTTGATGGTAGGGTAGTTAGAGAATGGACACAAGGTTTCTTGAAGTTTGACAACATTACTCATATACATATGCCTTCTTTATAATATCAAAGAGGTCCTCGAGAAAGGTAAATGTTTATATCAATCAAATTATTTAAAGTAAGCATTTGATTCCTTTACATGTTGGAACCCATGAAGGGCCTGTGACAGTGAATGATAATGAGCAAGTGAGGTTAACCAAGATGTTAAATGCATGTTCAGTATGTAAGTCCTTTTGGTAGGGGTATCTTGAATTGATAAAGATGTTTGAATATATAACCATCACCATTGTAGACAAGGATCCATATTTGTCGTTGTTGATCTAATCTTTTCTGAGACACCCGGTTAGAGTCTTTTACACAATCAATCTTGATAATTAGGAAAATGAGCTTGGGAAGAAGAACCCAACATGGAGGAAGCTTAGACCATAGGAGAAGATGATCACACTTCAATAAACCCTGGATTAAGAGCCATCTATTTGAGAAAATTGGTAGAAGCCCAATTCCCTTGTTCTAAAATTTGCATGTGTGACAATATAACTTGAAAATAGGTGACATTGAAAATGGAATGATGATATGAGAGTCTCCATTCATTTTGAAAGTTTTAAAATACTATTATATTCCTTTTGAATCATGCAGAAGACTTTGGAGTGGTAGTAATATGAAGAAACAATAATATTTTACCTCTCAGGCTATTATAATGCTCCAAACACTCAGTCTAGGGTTTACAAGTAAGAATATCCAATTACCTACTATTTAACTGATGGAAAAGCTTGAAAATTCAAAGAAAATCTTGTCTTGACGAGGTATAAAGGATTTTCAAGGATATAGGGTAGATATAAATTCTCAGAGTAAGATATTCTTGATATTAGCTTCCTAAACATGTTGACAGTCTTCACAGACCATGTTAGTAGTTGTAAGAAGTCTTCTCAACCTCATAACTTTTCAAATAATTGCTAAAGGACATGTAATTAAGACAAGGGTGTCTTGATATGGTGAAGTGATTTTTGGAAACCCATGCTAAGAGGGTGATGCTCATGTTTGTTAGATGATAGGTCTAGAAAAGTGTGAAGGTAGGAAAGGGAATGTTAGACTGACAGAGATAGCTAAGCCAAGAATTTAGTAACCAAACTTATTACACTACCTTAAGGGGTGGAGGGATACATGCTGATGCTCTTGGTTAACCAAGTGACCTCCTAGACTGTCTCAGTCTTGTGTAGACCAATGACATTTTTTGAGTCTTAAGAAGGATAATCAGTGACGAGGAATGCATTTGAGACTTTGACTGAGTTTGATCAATCTAATAATAGAGATGGCTTAATTATGCAACATTTGAGGATTTGAGTGAATACTAGATAGGCCCGGGATAGAGTAAAGCCTTTGGATACACAGGTTGGTAGGAAGGTCTAGCTTGAGGGGATATAGGCTAATGGAGGCAATTAAGAGTGGCTTAGAAGGAAGAAAAGAGAAACTTAATTCTTGACCAGGCAAGGAGCATAATAGATGTGGTTAAGACCCTGAAGAAGAATTTGAAAGCATAGTACAAAGATAACTTGAGGGAATATGCTTATGGAGGCATTATGGAAACATACCAAAGTTCAATCCTTGGGTAGTTAATGAGGCTAGCCATCAGGAATGGTAATAGATTGCATACTTATTCTCACTAATGATAATTTTGAATGAAGTTAAACTTCCATTGTGATAGTACTTACATGGTACATTGTAAGAATTGTTTTTAGAGATTTGTATAGTCAATCTTTCGAATGAAGTGATTAGGTGTTCTATAGGAAAAATTGAGTTTTTTTGGAAACCAAGAATGCATTGAATAAATGGTGTAGCATCTAAGCCACTGCATCATGTTCCCTTTGTAGATTTAGACTCTCTAAAACTTGATTGTTGTGCACATCAATTGGGTCTTTATAATCATATTTATTTAATTAGTATTACCTTTTTAATTTTTTTACCTTGGAATATCCTTCTAACCATGAGCCTTGCTTATTTTTTAATTTCTCCAAATTTGTGTTGGAACATAGTCTTAAATTGGACTTAGTATAATTTAAAAACCGTACAATTAAATACCTAAATTGCATCTTCAATTATTTTTGCATCTTTATGTTAAATTTCAACTGCTACAACAAAATATTTATCATAAAATATTTCAATAGAACATTCTTGAGCTACGTTCCAACAATGATTTTAGAGTAGAAGAATTTAAGAATAAGAACTGCCATTTTCTGATTTTCACTTTTTTGACATATTATGTGCAAAGAACTTATTTTGCAAAAAAAAACTTATCCTAGCCTACTCTAATAGTTATGTAGAGATATGTTACACAAAACCATTTAATGGATGAGATAAGTATCTACCTTTTCTTAGTATCTGAGGCCATGCAATTAAATTTTTGAAAGAAGAAAAAAATAATGAGAGAAAGGAAACCAAAGTTTTCCCTTTGCTACTCCCTCTTCCTTCAAAACATCAAACCTATTTACAAATTCTATGCTTGGGATAATTAGTGAAGAATTACAAACCTTATTTATGTTCTGAACTACATGCATGGTTGATGGTGTCTCCTTGTTGTTATGCAAATATTAAATCAGGAAAACTTGCTTGAATTTTGAAGGTTCTCGTATAATAACTTTCCATACCAACTCCTCCAATGGTGACATGTTTTCTTCCTCTACTCATCACCTATTACAAGCAAAAACCCATCAATGATTCTTGTTTTAATGAGATCTTCTTTGCCATAACTTGGAATCATTGATCTTCTTAATGCTATTAGAAATGTAATATCTTATATTGAGAATCACATGTTAGTTTTAAGTTCTTAATTGAACATGCTAGAACCATTGTATTTCTAGTTAGGGGGGTTTTATTAGATAGTATATTTGTCACCTACTCACTCTCAAAAAATTGATCTCAAAAGACTACTTTTGACAAGACTGCTAATATTTTTTTCCCTTGAATTAGAATGTCACGAACAAATCATGTTCCACCTATTCTAATACGTATGTGAATTTTTCCCCACTTTCACTGCACACTAACTATTATCTTTAAAATAGTAAATATATACAATTTATGAATGAAAATTGACTAATATTATCCCAAAAAAACTAGCTCAACAAATATTACCTAATGACACCTAATGTCTCTGAAAATGATGCCAAAAAAGATGAGGGTCATTGTAAACCTCATTTAATCTAATGATTATCAAATCCAATGTGGTGTCCAAAGGGTGTATGCAATAAGGATGATAATTATTTTGTGTGGAATTATTTTTTAATGAGGGAAATTAATTCAAACATGCATGAAACAAACTAAAGATTATTTTTCACAACAAATTTAAATGTTAATGTCATATCAAATCTAAACTAGGAATAAGTTGGAAATGATAATACTGGAAATAACAATTGGAAATAGAGAAATGGAAAGACTACTGGAAAGAAACTAAGTAATATAACCACAAAGAGTAATCCTTATTCCATGTGGTGAGAGGGACCTTACTCCCCTTTGGAATAAGATTAAGAATGAACCAATAAGTAACTCAAATTCTCTCTAATTTCATTAGTCAACACAATTTTAACAAGGTTGAATACTATTATATTTTTCTCTATATCCTTCTATATATTCCAATCCATCTAATAATTAACCAACTTCATACATATTTTGAAGTTTTCATTCATAGGATATGAATATCAATCTTACATGGTCATTCACTTTAACAATCCCTCAAATTATGTAGAAGAATTTATTCTTTGAATTAAAAAACTAAAATATAACATAACTTAGAATGTTTAACCCACATGTCTAATGATAGTGATGGGAAAATAGGGAGCCTAATAATTCTATTTAGAAACTATGCATGTTCCATAATATTAGGAGAAAAATATGGAAGGCATAATTATCTAAGACTCCTACTTGAACTCTAACCCTATTCTTTTAATTTTTTCGAAGGAAAGATGGAGAAGATCTCTATATTTCAAGTTTGACTATGTCAAAGCCATCAAATCGGGTGCTAGATGTTTGGAACCCCCCTTAATGCTTCAAGAAGAATATCAAATATTCTATTAAATGTTTACATTTTCTTGTGGCATGTACATTTTTGACACCTTTATGATCTCAAATAATGAAATTTATTGGTCACTTTTAATGTTCATTGAATCTTGACACATTTTTTATTTGCACAAAAGTAGCTTCATATTAACATTGGATTTATTTCTTGATCTTCAGGGAATTTCTTGAATAATTTCAGAGTCTATTTCCCTCACAATTTTGACTTACGATAGTTATGGAGCTAATATTTTATGTTTGTTCTTAAGCTCAAATTTGTTTGGATCTATATTTAATTGCATTGTAATTGATCTTACCATTATTCACTCATTCCCAAAATTGATTCCTTAGTTAATATACCCTATTTTACAACACATTTTATCTAGTCCTCAATAAATGTTAAAGCATACAAAAATCTATAGACAATTGAATCCCTAGGAATAATCATATATCCTCTATTCTACTTTTAAATAAGCTATAAGATATAAAAGTTTATCTAAATATAATATAAAATTAGTTATGGAAGAGAACACAAGGTGTTATTTTTATACTTAGATGAGGCATTTTATGGCCTCGTCATAAGAGGTAACCAATGTATTGAGATAACATCATATCTAATCTAGGATTATAAGGGGCTGGTGTAAAAAGATAACAAAAAGTAAAAGATAGTGATATAGGTATGGGATAGTTAAATGAGAACAAAAGGGACATATAAGATAGTTATAAGCATTCTCAATAAACTCATAGAAATATGGATGAATTTAATAATATTTGTGAATCATGGTGTCCTTTATGTATTCAAGGGAACAATAAATATTTTGATGGATCTCATGATTTATAGTTACCATAGATTATTCCAATTGCATATAAATATAATATAATATATCTTGGTACATGTTCATCAAGGTAGGTGGAAGTGTAGGGATGAAAGGAGTAGGTATCTCCACCTTTGGAGGCAAAAATTGAGGATGTGGTATCTCAATTGGTTTATAATAGTCATGTGAAGATAAATGGTTCACAGAAGGAAAGACCAAAGCAGGTAAGATAGGATTAGAGGAAATTGAAATATCAACTTGAGGGGGAGGAGAGGGAACCCATTGAGATTTATACTATTGTTTCTGGAGTACCCTAAAATCATAAGAGGAATGTGAACCAACACCAATGTGATAGCATAAATGTTGATGATAAATAGAAAGAAAATATGGTTAGTATTGTTGTTCCTCATGGATCTTTACTTCCTACTTCTTCATGTATTAATGATATGCTAAATTAAATTTTACATCATGACCTAACACACCCTGATGTGTGTAGTATGGTTTAGGATCATTTGAACCATAATGAAAAGAAGTGTAGGTATCAATACAAAAGAAGGCGAGGGAAGATCAAGAGTCATATATTTATTTAGAGGAACTATGTTGTGTTATGGATCAGGATCTAGGTCGGAAGTTGTAGAATCAATTGTTATTAGAGATAATGGTTTATTATAGTATTCATCCATTAGGTCATCATTTTCAAGATCAAATTATTCAGGATATGATTATTAATTTTAGAGGTGGATAATATTGATTCTATGATTAGAATATGATTGTAGATTTTTTTGGGGAAGACAAAGAAGAGAATAATAATTTTCTTATAACAAAGTATTTACAAATCTTTGTCTTGGGCATAACAAAACCTGAATAGGTCATCAAGAAGACAACTATAATCATATTCGGGGGTGGTGATGTCAACATGAAGATATTGGATGACCATTTCACTAGGTTATGAAGTAGGAAACTCCTTAGGTGGAGGAAAAGAAGAAGAAATAGTGATCAAAATTGTGTCACTCACCTTTGGTGAGAACGAGGTTGCAAAGAAGGAGGTAAATGAGAAATGATACAATTAGGAAGGTCAATATTTTTTATATTAATATTTATTTCATCATTTGAGTTAAGGAGATCAAGTGGTATATTTTCAAGAAGTTCAAGATGTCCACTATGTCCTTGAAGAGAATAAACAAGATAATAAAATTGTTGGCACTATTGAAATGGGACACAAGGAAGTTCCTCGAGAGAAAGGGTTTAATAAACATCATGTTTTTTAATTTTTTCAAAGTCTTATGGGTTTTTATCATTTTTTTATCTTGAACATAGAGCCTACGTAGGGAAATTTGACATATTGGAAAGTGAATGATGCAACTACATGCTTAGTGGACATGGTTGAAGAAGTAGAATATTATATGAAACAGTAAAGATTAAGATCAAGAATTTTACTCTAATAGTTTGAGGAAGTGCCATAATAGGGAACCAAATACAATCCATTGTAGGTATTTTCCTTTATATGTATCCTTAACATGTGCTTCAAGTAGATTTGATATTGATGGTATACATTGAGATATTTGATGAATTATAAAGAAGTGACATAAGTGACCAAACCTTCATTGACGAGGGATCACTTGATTTGCACATTTCTAATCTATACTGAGATGCATACAGGAGGATCATATGCTCGGAAGAGAATTTTTTCTAGAATCATAAAATTGATAGGAAATCAAGATATAAATATTGATTGTTGGTTTAATAAATATTGTATATTGAATCATTGAATATTGTAAGTCATTTAAATTAAAGGCATCCCCCTAGTTTGACAATAAAATATTTTATATATGAATCCATCAATATTTGCAAGTCATTCAAAAATAGAAAAATAATTCATTCCTACAAAGAGGGAAATAAAGTCGAATATACTCTTGCTAATCATGGGGTTCTCAATAAAAAATGGATATTTGGTATAATAATGAGAACTTACCTAGTCAAGTAAAAAGTACTATTAGCATTGATAAATATGACAATGCACTTGAAGTTCAAAGTCGTTGATGAGGTGTCCTTTTTACATGTAAAGGTAAAGATTATTATAACCCTCCCACACAAGCTTATCATCAAAATTAAGTCCTTCCATCTTTCGCACACTTTTTGGGTGTGCACAAGAGTAGATAAGAAACAGTTTTTAGGTTACAATATTGCCAATCAAAAGTGAAATGAATACGTTAGAAGTGATAGGATCATCATAAGGGGAGAACTATGTAAAATTGAGCTGACCTGTAACCCATCCTGGAAGGAGGAAAAAATTCTTTGGATCTACCTGTAAATTGGTGGGGTTTCCAACCTCATGGAAAGTATTCAAGGATACAACCAACATGTATCCCTTCAATTTGCTACAAGATATAAATAAAACAATATCTTATGGGGACAAGGCTATCATTGTCATGGAAGAGCTTATTGTAGAAGTTAATGGAATTAGCATGGAGGGAAACAAATTTTTCAAAAAAAGAATTGATAAGGTGACAGAGGATAAAAAGTTTCTTGATGAGGGAAAAGAAATAAATTTTTTCACTACAGGAATCAAGGTAGCCTCAATACCAACTCTGTTTGGTGAGATTGCGAGGATGATGGTATGATATATAATACTTGAAGGTAGATATATCATATTTCCCCTTAAGCATCTTATCTTCCTGAACCATTTTAGAAGAAATATTAGAATCTACTTTGCTTATTTCATTTTGAACTCGTTGGAGCATTCAATCTTATAGGTTCAACACCACACCCGTGTCACTCCCCTTCATCAAGGAATTATTTTTCTTCTGTATTGGCATTGGCTCACTCAACACCCAACTATACCATGTGCCCCTGCCCCTCCTAACCCAAAACCCATCCTGGAACCCATCATTCCTACTCCCACTAACCCTATGGGCTAGAGGATAGTTAGATCCAAAAGTCCCTACTACCCCCTGAACCATCCTTTCCCTTCCAAGAGAATCCTTCATAGCAGTTAGAAAAAGGATATTGAGCTTACCCAAAACCTCCATCAAATGGGTAACCCTGGGAAAAACCATGATACTATGGAGAAGGATGGAGATCTAAAAAGAGGGTTGATGAGATGGAAAAGGATTTGGAGGCCTTAAGAAGGAGTTGAAACAACTATCTAGGAAACATGGAAAGAGAAAAGTGGAAGAGGGATATGGAATTGCTGAAAATTAGATGAAAGAGATATATAAAAAACTCAACTCCCTTGATAACAAGGTGGTGAATATGAAAAGAAGACAAGACTTTACTTGCACATCTCTCAAAGTGGTTTACAATTTTCTGGAACAAAAAGTAAAGAATGTCTACATGTTAAACAATATTCCTGAAAACATATGGGGGAAAGGACCAACTCAAGCTCAAGTCTTTCGACAAGTGGATAAGAATGGCCCCACACAGGTTACAACTATTGCATTATTCAATGCCCTCTAGGATTTGAAGAAAAATATTGACAAAACATCCAAGTGATGTAATTTTTGCAGGAATTTTGTAGACAGGTTGCTCAATAGCTATTTTTTGTTGTTTTTTCCATATGTTGGTAGTTTTGTAGTTGTTTTGGTTCTTTTTTGTGTAGTTGTTTAACTGCAGTTGTGATTTCTTGCTACATCTTGATATTGATCAATTTTTGAAATGCTATTATTGTAATATCCGGATTTTGAGCCTTTTTTTGTACAAGGGTATAATCCCCTTCAAAAAACTATTTGCCAATAATAAAAAAATATTGTATATTGAAACCTTGTTACATTACTAAAGTGTGCTCTCATCTAAAGTGTGTAAGGGGAAGTCTTTCCCCAAAGATTTTTGTGTGTGTATATTCATTTTGAAGAGTGATTTTCATGAGGAAATTGTGATGATTAGGAGAAAATTTGATTAGTATGAAGAAGGGAATTTGATTCATGATATTGGATCTATTTATTTGATTGGATCCTAGTATTCTAAGTTATTTAATGAAATGTTTGGTAAGGACTTGAGGAATTTCAGTCAAAATCTGATTTGAAGGGAGTAGAGCCTTAGGTTGGACCAATATTTTTTTCCCCCAATTACATGATATTTTCCCTATTAGGTACATAATGGATGATTCCGTTCAGGGTGACAAAAGAAGCTATAGATGGAATTGACCTTGTTAATCTAAGAATGTCGATGACATTAAGAGTGACATAAGAGATGATAGAATACATCAACCATATTAAATGAGGAATGATGATGGATTCAAGAGAATTAGAAATAAGAGAATATGGTATCAACTATGTTAGTTCAAGACAAAATATGGTAGTAGAGATGGATGAAATAAAAAAATTACATCAGCCCTATTTCTTTAGGATGACCGATGACGTTGATTTAAAGAGGATTTTGAGGAGGCAATTGATAATGAGGTGGATCTCGAATTTTTTTATGTATAGGATAGGCTTGAGAAGACCAATATGATTGGAACTGAGGAATAGAGAATGAGGTGTTAATGGTGGTAATCAATCTTTTCATACCATTTATGTTGACCATAATCTTAGGAGGAACAATTTATACATTATAAAATTGTTAGAAGAAGAATAATATTTTTGTTTTTCATTATTGGGTTGAGGATTTTCCTCAACTTTATAATGATTTGGAAAGGGATTGATGTAGAATTAATTAATATATTTAATGGATTAATTTCAGATGTTGTGATGGTCATGCCTTTTGGCATGGTCATGAGCCATCACGAATTCCTCTAATATCTTGTAGGCCATACCTTCATGATCAAACTTAGAAATAAGAAAAAATATGTAGGTGAAAGAACAAAGAGAATTAAAATTTTCATGTAAATGACCTCAATCGGCATGTCACTAAAAAATATATTCTCATTGAATCAAGGAGGATAAATGCAATAAATATCCAAAGGTGAAACATATGGACTAGGGAGATGCTTTCACAATTCTCACATAAATAAGGTTTTATGGTTATATTCTTAGGAAGAAGAGGGAAAATTACCTCAATTGGATATATTCAGGGTTTAAATTGACATTATGAATGGTTCTTGGAAATTATCGTTAGGATTAAAAATATTTTAGACTCCATCATCTATATCATCACAATTTTTTTTCATTAGAACATTAATATTTTTTAGATCTTGAGATTGAGGTTGATTTTGAGATTGTTTTGGTTGAGGTTTTTCAAATGTGTGCATAAGATAATCTCACCTCTTGCCCTTATTGATTGCTTCCTCCAATGTGGTAGGAGAAAAGGACCTAACCTTGTGTTTGAAGGTGAGGTTATGAGGTGCCAAGGAATATGCTATGAAGAGTTTCATTTATGAAATAATTGTATATTCTAGTGCAAAGGGTTTACCATCATTTGATGGAATATTTGACATTACTGTTATCACATTGTTTATAATTTATGAAGATATTCAAATTATTTTTAGGTAGACCACTTTTCCAACACCTCTTTAAAAATTTGGAGAGCTTTCCTAAAGTTCTGTGCACCCATGATGAATAGCCACTAAATTAATAAAATGAGCCCAATTAGACTCAGAAGATAGTGAGATATCTCTCATTTGAAGAATATACCTTAGGATTGGACAATACCAAAAAGAAATATTTTAGAATTTAAGTCATGCCTTGTGAGATAGTTAGTAGGTGTTATTTAGAATAAACTTATATGACCTCAAAACTATAATACATTGAGTCTGATGACATGGGAAAAAGTTACATAGGTATTTTCATCAAGGATTCTGTAGTGGTCAATTTGCATGGAAAAAATCCCACAAAGATCATGCAGATAAGTTACTGCTGTAATGACATATTTATAGACACCTTCAAGTGAAATAGATAAGGAATTGTTGTGAGTGTTTGTTATTCATAGGTAGAAAACACAAATTCATAATTCCTTTACAGTCTATCGTGGTAGATTATCCCTTATAATAGTAGATATTATAATTCATTGGTATGATCAATCCAACATTCAGTTCCAACCATAAGTGGATTCTCACTGCCATTGACTACTTCAACTGATGGATTGAGGAAATATTTCTCAAGGAAGCTATAAAATATATCATCATGGATTTTCTGAGGATGTCATCACAATATTTTTCATACCTCACATAATAATGCCAAAGAATTTATGGGATCCAAGATCACATATTTTACTCTATGGTATGCCATATACCTTAAGAATTATTCCAATTACTATTCATAAGGAAATGAAACATGAAAATTCCACAAATAATAGCCTAATCTAGAACATGAATCAGAAAATTAAAAAATTCAAAGAATGTAGCATGCGAAAGGTAAAAAACAACCTTGTCGATTGATACAATTACTCCGAAGTGCTCAATTGGAAATTATCCTTTCATGATGGTATATGGTACCGAGGATAGGATTCAACTTGTATTATATCTTCCCCACAAATTAGATCATCATGATGCCTATACAATCAATATTTATATAGTATTGTACCTTCTCAAATTCAGGGAGAATTCTAGAGACAAGATCAAGGAACATCAATTAGAAGTTAATATATTTTTTTGGTAAGCAATCCACCAATAAAAAGAGTGAGGTTAGTAACATGGTGCTAAAGTGGGATACTAACCATGCCAATATTGGAAGGCATTCCAAGTTTGGAACCATCTAGAGTGGGCCCCTATTAGATCAACTCATGTAAGGTAAATAATGCCTTGGATATCTCCAATATCGATGTAAAAACATATGTAAAATCTCAATCAATGAGATGTTCCTCAAGTAACACCTTTAATTTTTTTATGAAACACTCTATACATAGTTTTTTTTTTTTTTTCATTTTTATATATTTCATTGTGAACCTTAATGTTTTTTTATTGTACACACCCTTTTGAAATTTTGATTAGTCTTGAGTTTCTAATATTATCCATAAGACTCCATGCCCAACGATGTTGTAGGCGACTGGTTATCTACACTTAACATGAAAGTATCTCCATGATTTTCCAGAAATGTTAACCAAAATAAGCCCCTTACCCATTCTGATCAACCTTGTGCTTTAGAAGCTACACTCCCCAAACACTTATCTCTTTTGTAAGGTTGGTGGTAGTTAATTCACTCCATAGATACAAAATATTAGTTCCTTTACTTCATGAGTAGCTAATTATTGACTACAAACCACATTGTACTAATGCAACCCACCACACCTTAAGAAATATAGGAGGCATCCATTTATGTCTCATTGCTTGTCTTTTGCGCACAACTGCCCATGTATCACTAAATTGTCCCAAATCATATTTCCATGCTAATTATTGAATTGTTTTAGCTACTAGCCTTTTTTCTTCCTTAAAAGTGTTAAGCATTCATCTCCATGCACTCCCCTTCTCCTTTCTACCTTCTTATTTTATTACAATTTGTGTTGATAACCCGTGACATGTCGTGATACACTACTAATTCCACAATTGATTGTACAAATTTATGGAGTACTATCGTAAGATGCAATATTGGAAGGAAAATTTGCACATAGTCAAATTATTAAAATTTCAGGGGACTACAATCCCTCCTCTTTGATGGGTAGGTTGCCTTATTCAAAATATAAAAATGAATGTAAATATATTTATAATATCTAAACTCATTTTATCTTGATTTTCAGGGGTTTTGGTTGTATTGTACAAATATATAAGATACAATCTAGAAAATAGAGGAATATATTATTATTCATAAATTATAAGCTAGAGGGAAAGAGAAGGGTGGAAACATTTACAAACAAGAAAAAACATATCTTATTTTAATTGTGCATGTCAATAACTTGAAAGATATGTAATAATATGTAACAAAAAAATATTTCCCAAATATTGAAAAAAAGTGCAGTGATCCACAAAAGATAAGGATGAACACAAAGTTTTAGATTCTATGACACATGATTTCCACATAGAATAATGGAAGAGAAAAAGTTAAAGGAAAGGAGGAAATCTTTTCCATATTCAACATCACTTCCTTCTTTAAAAATATCAATAACCCTTTTTGAAAAAGAATAGATACCCTTTTATAGGAAAAAATGATTATAACTACCTCAAATAAATAATTGTTATTTAACAAGTGCACTTTTGATTAATTAAATCAATTTAAGTGACTTTTACATTCATAACAACTTGAAATAAAAAGTAAAATGCAAAAATATAGCAATTAGATTTTTCACTGTCTCTATGAAGGAAGTTAGAAGGTTGGAACTTTGAGCTTAAGCATGTGCAACCTGAAATTCATCACAACATAAAAAATATTCAATTCTCTTGGGATCACAGTGATTTATAAATTGTCCATTCACCTTCTGAAAGAATTTTCCATTTTAGTGTGTTCCACCCAATTGAGCCAAATTTTTGGAGGATTCAACTACAACCTTATTTAACTCAAAGATCTCGTCCATTTTGTCTTGGTTGAAGTCATAAAATTTTAATAACTATTACTTAACCAACTTATTAAAATTCTCCTTAATTTCATCCATTGTATTTCTCTAAGAGGAATTATCTTATAAAACATAACAGTGCAAGGATTTGAGATCAACAAAAAAATTGGAATTTAGAGACTCACCCTTTTGAATGGAAATGTTTAGGTTGGTTGAAGCTTCCTCTAAAATTTTAAGTCTCCATTCAACACTATGGGACTAAGTTTGGAAAATATTATCCTTTGAATCATTGAAAATATTTTCACTCAGAAGGATTTTTCATCAGTTATAACCATGATCCTCAAATCATGAATCACATTAGCCCATAATTTGGCTTATTTTTCATTGCTTTCAATTCTAGAGTTATTTTGCTTCTGAGAAGCCACTAGATTCTCATATATCTTACATCCTTCATCAATGAAATTCAACCCATTTATGAACCTATGCTTTAGTTACTTTATCTTATAAAGTGTGCTTCTAAACCTCTGACACAACATTGATATCACCATCACTCACAGAGGCAAAATATGTGAGAGATGTAAGATGAATAGGATTTGGGGAGAGAAATGATTTGATATAGGTTGAGAGGTTATGAACCTTTTCTTCTAATTTTTCATGTGTTTTTTTCCCTTTCTCTACCCTCTCACTAAATTTAGAAACTATTTATTTCAAGTTATGCACATCTCCTTTGGGAGTAGACTCTCCAAGTGATATACTTGTCAGTTCATAAGCAATTGTAGTGATTTCATGCTCACTTTATCAACTTTTGGTCTTAAAATTTCAAATATTTATTGTCCTGAGGTGTCAGTGACAAGGTGATAAGTTGTATTAGTTTTCCTTGGAGAAAGGGTACTAAGATGTGCAACCATAATATCATAATATAGAATAATAATTTTAGATTGATATTTTCTTTTCTTTTATTCAACCATTAATTGGACCAATGAGAAAGAGGTAACTTATAATATCTCCCACAGTTGGGATTGTGGTTGGCACATTGAGTGTGAGGGAAGGAGGATAAGAAACTTACGATGGGATGATTTTCACTGATTGAGACTTCTCAATAGATACATGTGGAGAAAGAAAAATGGTATCCTTATAGCTAGTTTTTTTCCTAGAACCAATCCTATCTTCTATGTATTTAGTAGAAATTTTAGTAATCTCATCTTTGTAGTGCCCCACACAAAATTTTAAAATAAAATAATAAAGTATTTAGTATTATGTCAAATGTATCTCTCATTTTAGCCACCCAAAATCACTTTATTGTGGGTTAGACTTGCCTGCACACGACAACTCTAATGTCTTGTCACATCACTTGTCACAAATTTAATTGACATGGATCTATATTTGCGTCTGAAAAGTCTATCAAAAGGGTTTCTTGATCATGCCATATTTTCTATGGAAGAAATTTGGGGGACATTCCAGAGGAATGAAGAAATCGATTACTTTACTTGCTACACAAAAAAGATATATCAAGAATTTGGGAGATAGCTGGATTGCGCTACAATGATGTGAGTGGATTTATAATTGATGCTTCTGCTATGCTAATTTTCCATGAAAAACAACTATATTTTGCATGAATATTGGAGTGGTAAAAATAAATGGAGGTATTGTTTTCTGTAGAATGTGCTTGATTCCTCAGAGAAATCATCTCATAGCAAATGCTGTTACCTTGATACAGTCTCTCTTAACCTTCGAGCAGAAACTGGCTGAGGTCTGATTCTTATATTGTCTAATGTGCATTAACTCAATTTATACCTGTTTTGAAAGTGCCGCAGCCATTCGGTTGGATGAGAAGACTTAGAATGGTAATTATAGCTTTAATTCTACTATGAACAATATTTGACGTTTGATGGTTTAACACATAATCAGTCGATATAATGCACACCAATGTCTAGGATAATGATCTTTGGGCATAGATATTGCGTTGTTTGATTCATGAAAGAAGCTCACACATTTAATTATAGCAGATAAATTTTCTTGGCAAGGAAGGTTGCATCTATGGGCGAGTTATTCCAGGTTTGACCAAAGGAAAGAGGGAGACAACCTCTCATGGAGCATTTCGGCTGTGCAAGGAATGCATGGGTTTCCTCAAGAGACAATCACACTATGGTTCACGTGTGCAGCAAACAGGGTTCTAACCCAATCCATTTTCTTTTTGCCAGCGTCCTCCCAGCCTGTGCCCAAATGGAAGCTTTGAAAGTAGGGTATGCACATCTGTCAATGCATAAAAGACAGAGGAAGTTTTTTCAGATGTTGTAGTTGCAAATGCTTTGGTAGATAGGAAGTGGCTCCATTTCAAGGCCTCCACACCCATTTATGCTAGAGACAGATTTGGGTTGGGTTATTTTTTTAAACTATTGTTTCCCTTCGCTACCTTCCAGAGCCAGTGGTAGAGGTGCCGATAAAGAAACACCTTTTCCAGCATAATCTCAGACCGTGGCAAAATATGAGTATTGGGACAGGGATGAACAATAGAATCTAGTTTTTTTTGTAAGTTTTTGTACTTGTAGTGTCATAGTTGATATGAAAGATGTAGGAGTGTATTCAAGGCATGTGAAACTGTTTGATAGAATGCTTCAAAGAAATGCGGGTCTCATGGAGTGTCATGGTTGCAGGATATACACAAATGGATTTGATGAGAAACTTTAGAAACAATAAAAGCATAATGGGAAACAAATTTTAAGAGATTGAATTGTTCATGTATTTACACTCTGGTTGAATAATCATGGGGCTGCAACGAGCTTGTAAATTGGTTACAAATCATGCTCAAACTGGATTTCTGAAAAGGCCTTAGAAACCGTCGGTATTTGGAACTCGTCCGCGTATCACCAACCCTGCTGTAAAAACTAGCCAGTTCATTCCCACGCATGGTTCACCTTCCCTCATCTTTCATAACTCTCGTATTTTAGTTTTCGTTTAAAACTTAAAATAATTTTAAAATATCAAGATCTTAATATAGTTAATTATTTATTTCAACTCATGCAAAAACAATGAAATGTCTTGTCATAACTCATGATGTCAAAATAACTCATTACATTAAAACATGAACTTCTACCCTCATTCTGAGGTGATTTAGAAAGCTTCCTACCTAGTTAGATCGCTACAATATTGGTATATCGACAAGACGAGTTTGACTTCCCCGTAATATTGTTGACCTTCTTCCTGTTTAAATAGTTAATTTTTGCATTTTTTCGGAGACTCATTAAGTACCCTTCGTAACTCTGAAAACGAGATGTGAAGCTTCATTCGTGTACCTTGATATGTGAGGAGTCACCTTGACCTTTGGTTTGACCCTGAATGAACATATGAGATCTTTTTTACGCTCTTATAGGAGCCTTTTTACACTGTTTTACAGTAGTAAAAAGTTGTTAAATCTAGAAAGTTGGCTTTTGTTTGGAACCGCCATTTGAAACCTGGATAGAGAAATTAATTCCCATCTTCACAAACCTCTAGTGTTTATACTAGACAATTGCATGAAACATTCAGTTTAGGGAAAAACACTTTTCTGGATAGTTTAGCAAAGCCATTTTGTAGGCCTCTAGTCGTAGTTTGACAAGGTTCAATTGGATCAATTTTGACTTGTCGCTCCAGAAAACTTGTCGCCGTTTGAAAGTGGTTTTCTTGTTCTAAGTCCCGTCAACTCTGATGAATTCTCCTTATATAGGGAGAGTAATAGGAAGTGTTCCCGTTGCGTGCTCATCCATTGAACATCATTTTGGACATGGATTTATGAGCCCTCGAACTAACTTTTGTTCTTTTTGCATTAGGTCAACTACAACTAGTGACCCCGGAAAACTAGCCGCCGAATGCAAACCGTTCACTTTTTCCCAATTCCGTCAGTTACTATGAACTCTTGGTATATCTAGGGACACGTAGAAAGTTAATCATGGTGCACATTCTCATTGGAAGATAACTTTTGGAAGTGGTTTCTTAGCCTCCGAGCCCGTTTTGAACATTTTTGTAGCTAGTAAGAAAAGTTAGAAATAGAAAGTTGTGGGACCCTCATCGAGTTTCCAAACCACCGTGGAAACATTCGACACATGTAAATAACTATTTAAAACTCTCTAGTGTACTTTGTTGTGTGAAATAGAACTTTTGACAAAATGGTGTTTCCTCTCTCTTCCCTTCTCTTTCTCTCTCCTGGGTCACAAAATGAAGTGAAATGATATGCTTGAAATACATGCTTATAAACCTTTTCTTTCACTTGCAAATTGTAATTATTATTATATGTAAATGGGAAAACTGAAAAATGATAATTAGGGTAGATTAGGGTAGATGCCATGCCAGCGAATTCTCCTTGATATCATGCTCACGTGGTTTTGTAGGATGAAAGAATGACAATGAAAAGGCGACGTGCAATTCATTAATTATCATTGTAATATAGAGAGTTCGTTGTTAAATGAATAAATGTATAATGTAGTCTCATGTTACAAAAGGTTATAATTGATAATTTTTTGATATGTATGAAATACTAGTTTCAAGGACATCTAGGAAATGTGCCATTTAATCATAGTTCAATTTTGATTTATAGTACACCTGGTAAAAAGGGTTTGATATTTATATAAGGTAAATAAATTTGAAGTAATATCTTGTATTGCATATTTAGCGTTCATTAAATGATTAATGAGTCATCTTGTGCATTTATACCTTGTCAATGTAATAAAGAGAATTATATCAAAACACTCTACCCTTGTTCAATATTGGAGCATAATTTTTTTTTCATGAGTGATACTCCTTACCATAGAAGACATTGAAAACCATAGGAGTGAACTTAAATCTTATCTCTCGATGGAAATCGTCCTAATTTGAGGAAACATGAGAGCTCAAGAATGGGTTTATTGTCTTAATCAAAATGTTTAGTGACATTGTCTTAAACCCATCGGATAGGAGTGACTCCAGTCACACTTCATTTGGAGTATGTAGAGCTTACTCCTCCTTCGTATCCTAGTGGTCTACCTTGTCTGCCGAAGATAGTTTTAAAATTAAAATTCATCATCGAATGAAATCCCTGTTGGATCCAGATGACATAAATGGAGATCGGGATATAGTTGTTCCCTACCTTGCACTCCTGTTAATGAAACCCTTATCTCTGCCCAGCTAAAGGTGTTACATTGGTTTCTCTCAACATCACACCTTGGTCCTTTCTAGAAGGTGGTTTAGCATAAATTTGTCCTCTCACTTAAAACTCGTGTATAGTTGAGGGGTAGACCCTTAGGTGAAGTTAGAACTAAATCTGAAACCTCAGTTGATTTGGATGTTAACTTGGGTTTTTGTGTAGCTACAAGTCCTTCTAATCATTTTATGTCTTCAAGAGGTTAGACAAACACTTTGTAGCTCCTTTTACAAGACAATGCTAAAAAAATAGACAATAAGGCCATAACGTGACGTAGAAAATGAAGCATATAAGAGTAAACAATGAGAATTGAGGTTTAGGGATACCGCCACTCTTGGAGACCTTATAACTCAATTTAATATATTTATTGTGTTTCAAAGAATATGTATTGAATAGTTTTGATCAAACTACGAGAAAACAAAATAGATATATAAATCATAAAAAGAAAGTCATTAAGTCATTGAATTGGAATAAATGTGGTAAGGAAATGATTATTCCAGGATCAAGAAATGTTTTTGGTAAAAAGCAACTCTTGTATCTAAATCTCCGTTAAATCCTTTTATTCGCTATATGGATATCAAGTCACTTTCGCATCGAGTTGTAGGGGTAAATTTGTAGACATTGAACATATTTTTGAGAAGAATATTCTTAACATAATAATAAGATAATTAAGTACTTTGTATGCAATTTGATTTATGCCAAATAAGAATAAGTTATGGAAACTTTTATAAGGTATAAGAAGTCAGCTAAAAATGGTCGAACGACATTTTAACCGCGGAATAAACTTAAGAATATGTGGGTGGACAAATGAGAAATTTATCCTTACTCAATAATGTTCTTGGAATGTTAACTGTAACTAAAATACATTTAAAGAAATGATGTGTTGTGGGTTCGCCATTCCTGAAGTCATGTTTCTTGTGGTTGGGTTATTGCTAGTATTCGTTCATTGGGAAAAGTGTGACATCGACATGCCTATGTCATTTTCATCTGTCTATGTGAGTCGATGGCTTATGTGATTGTCATATGCGAATCGAGTTTCTGTGCTTGGAGCCCTTGCTGTGTTGTGTGTAGTGAGCAATGTAAGTCAAAAAAAAAATTATCTTGGTATTTTACTATTGTATTTGGGTGTGTAAAATGTGGGCACTACAATCTTATTCTTCCTCATTCCCTTCAATTTCTTCTTTTCCACTTTATTATTTCTCAAGATCAGTTCTCAAATATCACACATATAATTTTGTGCTTGGTCCTTATTGAGTTGAGGAAGAAGGTACATTTTGGGAAGCAATGGATTTCTAAAAATCCATAATTATGTCAATTTCTTCATGAACCATTTTCTAGTTCTCAAGAGAACATGAGTAGTGAGATCATCAATAATATATTTTTCCTTTTGAGACAAATTAATGATATGAAGATGATAGGTTTGAATAGAATCTATGAATTCAAGTTCAAATAAATTTGAAACACCATCAATCATACCTTTAGGTACTTGATATAATTGAAGATTTTGAAATTTTTGTAGGGTCATTCTTCGGAATAATATTATCCTAACTTCAAATTTGTCATCACAATCTTCCCAATAATATTTAATTATTAGATCATGGGAGTATGATAATCGAATATTATTACTAGTAAATTTTTTCTATCAAAGGATGATCTTTTATGAAAATATGCATATTGAATGAAGTAATTTTTCTCTTAATATTCTAAGCATCACTTCATGACTTGTAAATGTAGTTATTGAGGGACAAGGGAAATTGGATGCCTAAAACCTTCTTGTCTTTGCAAGTCCTATGAAGAGTATACAATTTTCTACATATCTCAATCAATATGATCTTATCATTGTAATAAATTTTGAGTTTATATGGGGCTTCTTCAAATCCTGTAGCTTTGATTTAGGAAAATATTTGGAATTAAATGAAGAAATTTCCAAACATAGTTATTAATTTCTTTAATTTTTGATAGATCCTGTTGGTAGTGTTTTTTCCAAATTTATGACTATAAACATGGTAAATGCATCATTTACCCTTTTGAAGTGGCTCTTGCTACCATCAAGGGTTAATTGGGTGTAATATTCATAAATAGGTTGTGAGAGATTTTATCTACCTTGATAGGAGAGACCAAACCAAATCTTATATCTTGCAATATTATACATCACATATGAAATCAAGTAAAAAAACATGGTTTGATGTACTTGGGTGAGTTTTCTGGTTGAATTTCACCCAATGTATATCTAGTTTGCATTCACCTATTAAATTGATGAAAAAATTCATCAATTCCTCAAATTATTTTTTGGAAGAAGGAACCATTTCTCTGGACCTAAGGGTAATATTTTTTTTATAATTCTTTAATAAAATCAATCCTATAAAGGTTTTTAGGGAATTTGGAAGGACCCCTCTTCTTAGCTTGTAACCAAGATTTAGAAATCATGGTTTAGTACATGTTCAGGGTTAAGTCATATTCTTGTTGAGTTTATTCAAGATTTTAAAATTTAGCATTTGTAAGGGGAGGTATTCTAAGAGAAAAAATTATACGATGAACATCATGTTGAGAAACTACCATACCTTGTGATGTAGAGACTTAGAACAATAAGATTGGTGTTAACTCCTAGTATCCTTGTCAAACTAGTTTTATTGATGTAGGACCCATTCTATGGATAACCTATTCAAAATAAATACATTTTCATATACCCTTTATGGATTTTCATCTTCCCCAATCATCTTTAGGCTCTGTTAGGGAACTAAACCTCTTAAAATGCAAAAACTTATATTTTTCTAGGCCTAATTAGGCTTGCATACTATATATTTTTTGGTTTTGGCCACTTACACGTGTCAAAAGCTCATTTAAACCATAAAATAAGCTATGAAATATGAAAATACACTTTAAAACCAAATTTCATGAATTTTGGTTGGTTCATTCTCTTGGAAAAGTAAAATTTCTCTAGAAACCCTAACTTAGGGTTTTACTAGGTTGGGATATAAAAAAAGATTTTTTTTAGTTTTATGAGGTTCCAAAGGAAAATGTTAAATTTTATATGATTGTGTCAACTTTATACAGGTCACATATCAATTTTAGACCTTGAATAAACTCCTAGATGAAGCTATTTCAAGTTTATCAGTTGTGCATGCATGCAAAAGACCTAAAAAAGGGCCTGTCATAACAAACTGATAAAATAGAAAACTTAGAACAATTTATCCATGCAATAACACAATAAAATCACATAAATTATATGCCTCAACATTTATACAAGATTGAACAAGTCTCCTTTATTGATATTTCATCTGGGAATGACTTACAAACAAGTGTTTCTCCTCCTTTCTTGCCAAGACCTACTTTTTACTTGCTCCTATGAATTCCTCCTCCATAAAAAGTAGATAAAGAGATTTTATGATATTTAAATGAATAAACCCATTCCTCTCGACCTTTCATCTTCCCGAACTCGGTGAAATCTTTGGCCATTTGTCTCTCATGTATATTCACTTTCCCAAATATGTCTTTATAACTAGTTTTGACCAGGGTGGTCCAATACATGACAAATGATGACATGAGAGTCCTCCTTAACATGTTACCTAACATTATAAGACTCCTACATAGTATCCCCGCCTCTTTAAATTTCATCACAACTTGAAAAACTCCTCCCAAATTGCCTTTTAAAATTTAAATTTTCTAAATTTTAATTTTTGAGGAAAAACTGAAATCACACCATTACAAGTCTAAATTTGAACTCTACGGCTAAAAAATCCTTATATAAACTAACAAAACCATCCTATACACCTAATAACACTTAGAAAAATCAAATTAAAACCTTCAAGATGCTCTTGTATCAATTTCAGGATCTTTCAATTCCTTTGTCTAAGGGTCAAAACATGATGCACAAGCCAAAATAATATTTGTACACTGAAATGAGGTAGAAAAATCTCATGTGGTACACACTATCAAAAATAATTCAGGAAATTCCATGTGTTTAACATCATTATCCCCAATTTCAGGAACAATAGTTTCTAAAGAAGAAATTGGTTCATATCCAGTGTACTGGAACTTCATTTTGATATTTTAAATATTTTTAGAGAAATGAAATGAGGAATTAGACCACACAAAAGAAATTTGGTAAGAAAGGGTAAAATGGAAGTTCAAATGAAGATAAATTACCAAAACTAGGTAAAATAAGATAAAAATACTTATGGGTTGGATGAAAATGAAGTTCTCCATAAGCCGACTATGGAAATGTGGGAAAAATGTAGGGGTAAAGTAAATTTTTTTGAGTGAATTACCTATTGTTCTATTATATATATATATATATATATAAAATAGGTGATTGTTTGAAATTTTAAATTTGGGTTGGAAATGAATACACAAAAATCCAAAAAAGGCTACACTGCCCAATCAGTAAATTCACCCAATCGGGGAACCTTAGGAACAAAGTAACTGTTCCTCTAGTTCCACCAAAAGCCGATTTAGTTGATAGCTATGTGTAAGAAGTAATTTTTTAGTATAGGATCCCAATTTTTTTAGTGATCAAGGGTATGATCCACCATCCTTCTCTTACAAATCTTGAATTTCTTTGCAAGTATCCTTCCTATTTATTTCTTCTTCCTCTCTCTTCATTTTTCTTCTATAAATAATATAGTTTATTCTATTATCTAAAATATTGGCTCTTTTGGGAATTCTCACCATTTTTGGGATTTTATCTTGTATTTATTAGTTTTTAATCCTTCTATTTCTATATCCTCTATGTTGGAAAATGTAATGTGTCCAAAATCTCTTTTGTAAATGAATACAATTATGCATATTTCATACATTAGTTAAGTTGTTGTGCCTTCTATCTTCCTGACCGATTGCACTTTGTTGTCTTGATTTATATTTTAACTATGATAAATGTGTGTGTAGATTATAATTATAATTTTTAGTTTATTTTGTTATTCTTAGACAAAAATTGGAAGAAGAACCCTATTTCTCTCTCGATAACATCATCTTTCCCTTTCTTGTTGTTTCTTCCTACTTTTCCCTTATAAATGTTAGAGTGGGTAGATTAGTGATAGCATTTAGAGTAGATATATATGAGAACAAAGTATTTTTAGATGTTTTCTTCACTTGCACAAGTTCCACACTTATGAATTAATTATATGTTATGTTGATAACAAAATCATTTTTCACAGTAAATTATTTCAACTACCAACAACTAATTTATATATATTTCTTATTTCTACCTCCATATCTACACTCTAAACATATGGGGGTCTGTATGCTCGAGAATTAAGACGTGACTCCTAGATGCACTTGACCTCCCTATGTTGTGTTGAGACAACCATAATGGAATGAATGGGATAGTAATAGGATGGGTAAATAAATTACGGATGGAATAGGTGGAAACGTTGAAAAGAAATCAAGTCAACCTAATTTTCTCAAGTGGCGAAATGGTTAGTTGTTCATTAGGAGAAATAAACGCATGTTTCACTTGTTCGGGGGTGATGCTACAATCAAAGATGATTGTCATACGTAAGTCACTGTTAATATTAGTAGAAAAAAAAAGAAACTATTTGGTTGTGGAACATGGGGGAATCGTCCTTCGTCGTCTATGAATTCCTCTCCAAAGAGAGTCATGAATATATGACGAGTAATGAAAGAAGGACAAGTCTAGTATCTACCAAGCTAGTTTTCCCAGAACTCTTTGACAATGTTTACCTCGTTGTTCAAATCAATCAACTGTATGATGATGGTAGGTGGGACTGGTGTGGTCTGAAAGATAAGATGTCTAAGGCCTTGGTCAATATCAGTCAACCTTGTGTTGATGTTTAGTTGCAGCACGGTTGGATCACAAATGCTTTATCTTGGTTGATGTGGACCCTGAATGGTCATGTGGGCACTAACTGAGGAATTACGGAAAGAAAAAAAACACGTAAGAAACCAAAGGGGTTTTAAGTTAAGGATGGGTAACCTAGGCCGCTATGGAAATGTGGGGGTTGTTGTTCATTCCCAATCTAATTAAATATAGATTCCTATTTTAAATCAACAACACAAGAAAATATAAATAAAATAAAAATTGATTACTCTACTTTTAATTTAATTAAATTTGGGTGCAACTAATTAATTTAAAAAAATGCAAAACAAATTTATCTACTTGTTTTTGGTATTTTTAATGAAGCGTTTGGATGCAAATAAATAAAAAAATCTGAACTACTTCTAAACTATGTTTTCGGAGTTTCTATTTTACTGGAAATAAGTGAACAAAAGCTACATACAAGAAGAAATTACTTCTAATTAAATAAGACTACTTCTATGCTAAAATAAAATAAAATAAACAGGGAATAACCAGGTGTGGCTATTCCTCTGTTGCAGATTAATGAATCTAATCTAATTTAAACAAAGGTTCTTTCTAATTTGTAATTATGGATTATTTATTTATTTTGAGGCCTCACCTCAGAGTCACTAGAAGAAATGAAGCTTCTCAGAAGCAATTTCTTTCCCTGAATCTTCCCCAGTAAAAAACTAAAATTCCACATAAGCTTTTAATGTGAAGAAATGAAACAATATGCACAAACACATAAAATTCCTCAAGTTTATTTCCCTTGAATATCCACAGGGATAAGCAATGAATAAACTCTCAATGAAATCTTTGTTTGTGTGTGTATTTAAATCTAACTAATGAATGAAAAGAAAGCTAAAGGTGATTTTAACTAGAGAAATGAAGAAGTATTTACACAAGAACTTCCTCCAAATATTTTCCCAGATAAATCCATAGGGTTAAGCTGAGAAGGAATTATCAATGGAAGCTACTTATAATGAATACTTACTAATTATACCTTCTAAAAACAAGTTATTGATTTGATAAAGAAATCTAAGTTCTACAGATAAAAGAAAGCTTTAAGAATTTTAATTACACCCCCAACCTAGAAATGTAGAACTGTGACAACATCTAGAGGCATTTGTGTTTTTTTTAACCCCCTCAACTTATTTTCCAGTGATGAATCCAAATAGTCTAGGGAGTTGTACTAGGTGGTATGTAGAAGAAGTTTTGTAGATGCTGGAGTAGACTTTTTGTAGGCTAGCTAGTCTCAAATGTAGGAAAGGAAGTAACAAGGCAAAGCTCTGAGTTTCTTTTGTGCTTTTTGGAAATATTTTGGCAAAGTAACGGTGCAATAAAATTCAATGGACTCCAACCAATGCTTTAGGAAAAATCTTGGTTTTTATAGAAAGTTGGCAGAGAAATGGTCCAACACACGTGGTAATCAAGAATTACCAAATCATTCACACAAGGGGCAATCAACTTACTAAGAATAGTAAGTAAAGAAGAAGATTTCCATACGCATCCAACAAGCTCAAAATGTGGATAATTGGTTGATAAAGGTGCAAGAAAGCACTGGAAAACTTGCAACACACATACAAAACTGGGAGTGTTAATTCTCAGATTTATGCGCAGGGAACTGTCATCTTCATAGAATGGAGGTTACACAACCTCCGCAACACTTGTGTAACTGTCACTCAAGGTAAATCTAAGGTTACGTAAGCACCGCGACGGTTACGTAACTTAAAGGAAAAACTAAGAAAAAATGGTGAAAAACATTTGTGAGAGCATGCAAGGCTAGGAAACTAAAAAAGAAGAAGAATAAGTCACATAGGAAAGTAGAAAGTGAGGAATTGGGACCTAGATTCATCATTTATTCTGAAAATAAAGCACCATGTAATTTTGGGTGCATACAGGGTCCCATCAAATCATACAGGGGTATCAAAAACCTTTTTCCATCCTTCTCAAAACTCATTTCCATTTTCTTGAACCTCATTTATACATGATTATCATAACACCAAGGTCAACCAAAAATAACATGCTAATTATCTATTGTTTTTATCTCAATTACTTTGGAAGATGCATCAAAATTTACTCCCATTATATCTAGCTATAGTCTACATAAAAAATGTATGGTTCTGCCTTGGTATTGTTTTATACCATCAACATAATCAATTCAGGTTCTAACATAGGAATTCCTAACCTTCTTCATATGTTCTTATGATATCTACCTCGGTGCTAATATCAATCAACACATTATTCTTGTTCCATCCATTGATATGCACTCCCAATAAAAATTACTTTTCGTAACCCATCTGATTTGTAATACACAAGTATTTCTAGATCATAATCCCATATTGTTTTGTATTCTTAAGTGTATATTAGAGCCAAGTATCCAAAAAAGGGGAAATACTCTTTCTTAATTCATCATTGAACAAATATCAGTTAACTTTGTAATTTTTCTCGACATTGGGACCTTACATTGTTGCTCCTTCATCTTCGCCTCCATTTCTTGAGTGTCTTGTAGCTCCCCTTATCAATTCCTAATCAATTCTCATGCCTTGGTGAACATGTTATTGTAAGTCATAACATTAACGTATGGTGGTGGGGGTAGTATTTTTTTGCATGTTTACCCCATTCCATATAGTTCTTTTTACCTTTTCCTGCTCCCGAACATATTACAAGGTTACTGGCTTATGCCTCCAACTCTTCCCTTGTTGAACTAGCTTCCCAAATCCTTTAGTATTATCCCTCTAACTTTCCCTAATATTATTTTCTGAATCTATACATTATTCCTGCTCGTATTCAATAAATCACACACTTTCTACTTACATCAACACCTCTAGATATGTAATTATATGCATGATTCCTAAAGTGAGAAGATTAGACATTAACAACACTTGTTTTACTCTTTCATTGCTTTTCTAGAATGATCACTTTACTTTTGGAAACTAGATGACATGTGACTCAGATATGTATTGATTGTTATATCTTCTCATCATCCCCCAAAATACCACCCATTAGGGACAATAGCGCCTCAGGCGCTATTGTCCCCTTTGGGAATTTTGTCTCTTTCTCTCATTTTCTTGATTTTGAATCGCCACATCATTTGACATCATTTCTAGATTCTCTTTTATCACTTTGGGTTGGATTTTCAGTTGTTCATGAAGAAATTAAAACAAGGGAATTATATATATACATGAATTACTCACTAATATTAGGAGCCAAGAAATTGGGAGCTAATACTTAGTATTTACTACTTGGGCAAGGATAAATATTTAAAGACTACATTTGGGATGCATTATTCACTGTATAAGAGGGAATATTTCTGAATTCCATCTCATACATTCATCTTAGGGGAAAAATAGTTGTATCCCACTATCTTGGTGCAAATGGCACAAGAAAAACCTAGCTTCAAGGACCCCAATTCAAATCACACACACAAAAACTACACAGAGTCTAAAATGTAGTGTAGCACTTAGTGAAAATCACATTGAGGTGACTGCTGAGATTAGTCTGACTCAAAAATATGTATTATTTGTTTCATCTAATGTTTTCTTGAGATTTTTGGAGGTAGCTAGGATTTTTTTTTATAAGAACAAGTGTGATACATGAAACCTACACTAGATCCAACATGACAAACAATGAAAGGAAGGGAACACGTTTAGTCCTTGAAAAGACCAGAAGTTGAACTACTGTTAGGACACTAGTGCCCATATTGGACACTAGCATCTGTGGAAGTATTTTCCTCCTTTGGGCGCTCATGTACGAAGAATTCCTAGATATCAATGTTCCAGAGAGGACTCACATAGTCCAGAATCATCCCAGATCTCCAAATACAAGCTAATTCATTCTTATCTCCTATCTTGTACACTTACTTTTGCTTTGCATGTTGAATCTTGTTTATTATTGTTATATTCACTTGATCTCATCCCTCTTCTATAAGATTTAAATTTTATTAAATCACTACTTATTACCTTCTCTATAGTGCACACAAGTTGGAAACTTCAGGTTGTCCCTTTGATAGTGATTGGGAGACCCAAAATTAAAGCAATGAACATGGGAACTGTATCATGAGCCTAATCAAAAATTATTTTATTTGCATGCATTAATTTGATTGTTCAATAGATATATTTAATTATACCATTTAAATACTAATTTAAAATAATAATGCTTAAATTGATAAGAATTGTAAAGTAAAACATAAAAAACAAAACTGAAATATTTTATTAGTAACCCAGGGATAATTTTAGTGGTGAATATTCGTAATATAGCGAATATTCCATTTTTGAAAAATTTGAAAAGGTGAATTTTCTGGCACGGGTCAGTGACCTGTTTGCCTAAAAAATTACAGTTTAATTTTCTTAGGGGCTGGGTTTGCTTACCCTTGAAACTATCCCCTATATAATCATAGATTATTCGCTAGGGAGAACACTACTAGCTCACTCATACCACATGGGGGCATATGTACTATCAAGTACAGTAAACGCGTGATAGGAGGGTGGAGGCTACAAATGTGCAACATGAGGGTGGAGGCTGCATATGTGTGACATAGAGTATGTTGATGCATGATAGGGAGAGTTTATTGACATGTGACAGGGAGAGTTTGTTGACACGTGACAGGAGTGCAAAGGAAGTAGACACGTGACAGAGAGTTTGTTGATGCGTGACACAAATATTTTGTTGTCATGTGCTCAGAGGGTGGAGGCTACAGATGCGTGATAGAAGATTTGTTGTCGTGCATCAACAAGGTTGTTGACATGTGTCAATGAACCTCGCTGACGTGGGTCAACAACATTGTTGATGCACGTCAACAAAACTTGCTGACGCGCGCCAATGAACCTTGCTGATGCATGTCAATAACCTTGTTGACGTGCGTCAGCGAGGATGATGAGGTTCATTGATGTGCGTCAATAACCTTGTTGACGCGTGACATCAAATCTCCTGTCACATGTTTGCAGGCTTCTGTCACACCACTTAAAAATTAGGCAAAAATTTTGTTGTCAGACCCCCAAAAAATTCACCTTCCCTCGAAACCGTTTCCAAGGATATTCGCCAGGTATTTTCCACCTCCGATTTCTAAGAGGTCTCTTAAAGTGAACCCTATTTAAATAACCCAAAGTGAAATATATATCTAGAGAAATTTTGCAAAGGTAATATTTATAGGATAAGCGAACACCAGGACCACATTCAACAACGAGGGTCAAACACAAACGTTTGCCACACATTATCATTGACCATGACATTGAGGAGTGAAATTTTTTCCTCCCCTTGGATGTACACTGTAGACCCCATCTCACTTCTATTCATAGTGTTATGGGTCTCCTTCCCTTTACCTTGTTTCCATATAATTATTAATCCTTTTCTTCTCATAAAAATTATGTGTCATTTTTCAAATGTTTTAACCCTTTATATAGGTTTGAAGAGGTAGTTACATGATGGGTGAAACCTCTCATTACATGTATTAAGTAATTTAATATTTGTCCAAAATGAATTTTTGGTTGAACAATGTATAACCATCTAAATAAATTCTTTGTCCATCTCTTTTCACCTATACTTAAGGTGATTTTTAATGATCCTTTTTACTTACTAAATCTTTATCTTTTTAACACGTAGATAATTTTTAATGTTGTTATTTTATTTGACTAACGTCCTTTTACGAATATTTAGTCACATAACATTCTCTCCTTGTAATACATAGTTGTTGCCCTCAACAGGGCAAGGTGGATATGTAACATACAATATAAAAAATGATTAATTATTTAAAATTGTGGGTATTGATTTTTAATATACTTCCCATGTTACACTATTAGCATAAAAAAGTCCATTCAAATTTCACTTCTTGAATTTCCCCCATTTCTCCATTTCCTAGTTCTTACTTCATTATTCTCTTCAGGTTAATTTTTAAATTCATAACTAGGTTCTATATTTATGTTTTTCTAATTAATCACATGTTCTAGTTTATACACATTTTTTTAAGTAAACAAACGTGAAATACATTATGAATTCTAGATAGTTTGAGAAATAAAGGAAGTTTTTGGGCTAACTCTCTTACTTTTTCTAGGATTTCAAAAGGTCTAGAAAATATAGGGGGTAATTTTTGTATACTTTCCAAGTTGTAGGGACTTATGCTTCATTTTTTCTCTAATAAAAAATTGGTCACTAATTTCAAATGTTCAAATAGACATCTTGGAATAAAAACAACTTTTGTATCAATCTTGTGTTATTTTCACGTTTTGTTTTGATATTTTTATTATTTTCTCCATTTCTTTAAAATATTAAATTTTGTATAAGGATCTTTACACATGGCCAGACCAGGAAATAGGTGTAGTACAATTTATACCATACACTGCTTCAAAAGGTGACATTTTTATGGTAGATTAATACCCATAGTTATAAGAAAATTCAACCAAGTGTAAATTATCTTCCCATCTCTCTCGTATTTTGGAAATATTCATTCTTAATGTTGATTCAATTATCTATTTATTCTTTCAGTTTGAAAATCTGATTCAGGATGATAGGCGGTAGTAAAACTTAAATTGGTATCTAATTCACCAAAAATAGATCTCAAAAAGGAATAAGTGAATCTAGGGTCGTGATTAGATACCAAAATCTTGGGAACACCATGTGATACATGATTTATATTAGTTGCAAATAACTTGAATTTTACAGGTAAGAAATGAGGCATTTTTCAAACTATCAACTAAAACTAGGATAATGTCATGGACTTTATGTGTTCATGGTAATATAGTAATAAATTCATACTTTCATATTCCCATTTTTGATTGGGTATGGATAACAGATGGATTTAACCAGGTTGTTTTCACTATTCTACCTTAATATTTTGGTGATTTAGTCATTGTTGTACATATTTATGAATATATTGTTTCATCTTGAGCCAAAAATAATGCTTCTTAACTAAAAGGTAAGTCTTTTGACAACCTGTGTGACTAGATATGGGTATGTCATGGGATTCCCTCAATAGTTTTTTTATCTCACATATGTTAGGAATACATAATCGTCCCTTGTAATACAAGCCTCTATTTTTCCTAAGGATGTAATAATTGAGATGGTCATTTAAGTGTAAAATAGAGGGGTTATTATATAGTACTTCATAAATATTTTGGAAGAAATCATCTGTAGATAATATTTATTATTTTATAAATTGTTCAAAGTTACTTCATTCAAGAGCTATAACATTCACATATATACGTATTATTCTCAAGGCATAAACCACTACATTTTATTTTCATGGAACATATTAAATGTTGAAATCATATTCCCTTAATAATCATTCCCATCTTCTTTGTCTCATATTTAACAGAGGTTGGGTAAAAAATATGTTGAATGCTTCTATGGTCTATTTTCATTATAAACTTATTTCCTAATAATTAATGTCATTGTATATTAAGTGCATGTACGGTCCAAAGTAACTCCAAATCATGCATTGGGTATTTTTTTCTCAGTTGGGAGTAACTTTCGAGATTCATAAAAAATCACTTTATCATCTTGTGTAATTACTCCACCTATACCTGGCCCACAAGCATTTATATTTACTATAAACGGATTTGTAATCTCAAGAAGACTTGGAATAGCGACACTAAAAATGATTTCTTTTAATTTATTAAAGGCTTGATCACATTTTGTTGAGAAAAAAAATTATGACACTAAGGAGAGGGCACATAGAAGATTCACGTGCAAGAATAAGGAACATTTGAAGGCATGGAAGGATAGAAAAGGAAACACACACCAGGAAAAGATGATTTGGGGACTTATCTATTTTTCAGTGGTTTCGGGCTATTTTTGGAGATAGCGTATAGAGCACACATTAGGATGGAGACTTGCGCAACACTCAATTGCTATGTTGGGATGAGCATTTAATGAGCGCCATGCACAAGTTGAAGATAATAATAGAATTACTACTACCAGTTAACTGTAGGAGATCTGTTATTAACGCACTTGCATGAGTGCCTATTATTGTAAATGCACATGGCTATTTTTAGCATGCGAACCTATTTTAGGAAGTGCATAAGTGGTGAAGGGAAAGTCCCCACCCTTATAAATATGGATTGAACTATGTAGTTTGATATACTGAGACACATGAGTGATTATAGAGTTATGTCGTTGGATCTGTTATGTGCATAAACTTATGGTAATGTTATATGATGTAAAAAGATTCTATATTTACTGTGTTTAATATAATGGAGTGTATTGGCCATATAATGGTGTTAAACATAACTATAATTGGTTCGTGTATTGTTAATCCTACCATTTTTATTATTTAATTCATGATTCTTTAAGATCTAGATCTAGTTATGCTTTGTGGAATGTTTATGTTATTTATGGATCTGAATGTATTATATCTTCATCTAGTTAACATCCTGCACAAAGTAAATCTAAGGATAGGCCTAGTATCTTTGCATGCTTCGGGTGAGCACTCAACTTAGGCTACATGATGTGTCAATGCGCCTGGGTTATTCATGGTAAATTCTAGGCTGCATCATTGGTTCCATTAGAGACCTCTTTTTTAGTTGTTTTCAGGATGATTCATGATGAAGACATACCAGTTGACCATAGCAAGTGTTGAGGAGTGGATAAAAGATATAGAAGAAGAGTACGCATGGAGGATCAACACTGGATCTGAGTTTGATGCACACACATTGGTGGAAATGAGTCTGTATGACTATTTTTATAGATATTCTTTGTTATTTTCCTAGTATAACTATACGAGTGGTTGATTGCTTATGTTTCTAAATGGAATTGGATGCATCATACACTTGTCTAGAAATAGGAATAATTTCAGGTCCTATATGATGTTAATTTGATTTGCACACACATCGTGGATACTTGGTTCCATGGTGTTTTGAACAACTATATTCTGGAGCACTCAATTTCCACTTATTCTTTCCCAGAGGTAGCTGAGTTCTAGTTCTTATGGTATCCTAGGGGAACTTACTTGCAAGGCTCCAGTGGCAATAAATATATTGATGGTGACCTTAAACTTGGAAGAAACACTAATGGCTAGCTAAACCCCACCATGCATAGGGGAAGGAGTAGGTTTAGTGAAAGATGGTGGACCTAGCAGAAGAAAGGAAGAGCTAGTAGAAGAAATGTGGTCTTAAGTACAATAAGGCACACGAAAGGGACATGGAAAAGTAGTGGGATATTATAGAGTGGATGGCGTTGAGGAGAGAGATGGTTCATGAAGGATTTAGAGCTCACACAGAAGACATGGAACCAGAGCATCTAAAACTCCCCCATTTGGGAAAGCATGAAAAGGAACCATCCTCAGACTCACAAAGAAGCATGCTAGCAGAGATGACCTAGGCCATAGGTGTGCATCTGAATCTACTTGGAAACCTAGCCCTTGTCACTTGGTTTTCTAGTATCTAGTACATCTAATAGTCAACAAGCTAATTTGGGTCAGTAGAGAAGTAGGGGTAAGTCACATAGTAATTACATCTATGGCAGGGAAGACACCTTTGTTGTTTTTTGGAGGTACCTTTTTAGGCACATCATCAGCACAAAATTTGAGCATGTAGAATTTTTTACTCACTTCTGGGAGTAATACCACCACACAAACTGTAGGAGTTTAGCTCAGTACTAATGTTGGGACATATGGAAGTACATCTTCTGGTCCACTTCTGGCTATAAGTGGATGATCAGGGGGTATAGGTGGCTCTAGTTCTAGTGGATCTAGTGGTTATGGAGGTATATGCAATACAGTAGGTTCTGGATCAGGTGGGCAGGGTCCACATCAACCCTAAAATATTTACATGGAGATGTCTCTCCGTCTTCCAGAGTATAGGGGCATAGAGATGTTATTGAACATGTACACATGTGTGAGATACTATGGCATGTTAAAAGGGATCACAACTTTTGAGTGCAAGGCAAGTCAATTTGCAACTACATTACAGGGATTCACACACAGTTGGTATAGGAAGTTTGACCCAGATCAAATTTGTGTAGATTATGCAACATTAAAAGATGCATTCCTTAAAGAGTTCTATATCCCTGAATTTGAGTAGAAGAGTATAAGCATGCTTAAGGATATTAAGAAGGGCACTACTGAGAGTGTCAGGGAGTATGATGCCCATTTCAAAACACTTTTATCTAAGATTTCTTATGATATTCATGTAAGCCAGCATGCACAATGGTTCGTTGGAGGACTGATCACACCTTTTAAGAAGGGCATTATCCCATAAGACATACACTGATCCATGAAGCACTTGAAGCAGCTTTGCATGCTGAGGTAGTTGGAAGTATAGAAACTGGAGTCAGCCCATTCTTGGAAGCACAAATTGCAGCTATGGAAAAGTAGTTGGAGAAACTATCGGTAAATTTAGCACATGAGACGTGCACACTGGGATTTGGTGTACAGACTGTGAAGTGGAAGGTCACACCAAGGATAGTTTTCCCCATAGGTCAAATGCATTCATTATTGTTAGACTGTGAGATATGTCATCTGAACCATGATGCCAACCGATTGCCCATTATTACAACACGTGATAAGGAAGAATGTATCCTACTATTGTAAAATTTTCTGGTCCATGACTCATGATACAGAAGACTATAGGTTGATTGGTCAGATCCATGATGCTATAGATATTGGTGTGTGATAGACAAGAGTATCAGATAATTCCAAGGGTAAGGGTGAGCACTAGGATCGGGATCACAATCAAGTAACTCTATGATCAGAATGAGGGGCGTTATGAAGGAGGACATGGAAGAGGTCGAGGATACCATGGTGGATTCATAGGTAAAGGCCGTGGTGGTGGACGAGGTGAGTTTCCTCATGGAACATGCTTTACATGTGGATCTCCTAACCACTACAAGTGTGAATGTCCTTAGAATATTACTTGTTATTTTTGTGGGAAGAGTCATAGCTATGAGGAATTTCCTGGATCTATATGAGCATCTTAGCAAGTAGCATAAACAAGAAAACAAGGGTGCATGAATGGTTAGGATACAATGCACTATGGAAAATCAGTGGATGCCAAAGTTGGCACGGAACCTGAGGTATTACCTGTGAAGATCACTACACACACTGAAGATGCGTGTGCCAGAGAAGTGTTACAACATATAAGCCTACCATCACTAAGGAGGATGTTTTACATGCAAGGTATCCAGATCCTGTGCACTAGAAGGAGGTTTATCAGAGACCATGGAGGTACTCAGAAACCTTCAGGGAGAAATATAGTGTTTAAAGGAGCAATCATGGAAGATGGAACAAAAGAAGGTAACATAGATGGTCCAAGTCAGATATAGATGACTTGAAGGAGGTATATAAAATGCTACCCCGCTAGGAAAATATCATTCCATTACTAGGGATTTGGCTAAAGGGAAACACTCCACGCATGAATATTGAGAATAGGCGTCAGATCCTGCATGCAAATATTCCCCCTCATAGCTTAGATTACGACAAGGAGATCACTCTGAATGTTGTTGTGGATGGATGGCTCTTGAGTAATATATTGATTAACACAGGCATGGAGGTAAATGTGCTTACTTTAGATGCATGGGTATAGATGGGGAGACCTCCATTGTAACCATCTTCTAATGTATTGTTTATGGTTAATCAAACTAAGGCCACTCCTATCAAAGTTTTAAAAGATGTATCCATTACTATACAAGGGGCCAAGTTCACTAGGGATTTTCAGGTTTTAGCACTTGTAGAAGTAGACAGTTTCACATCTCTACTTGGGTGCCCTTGGTGTTATGCAAATAATGTCAATCTTCGGTTCAACAAAGGATATATAAGTTTTGATAACAAGGAGGAAAGATTTATTATCCCTTTAACGGATGGGAAATCTTGTGCCTTATGTTGAACCTTTGAGTGAAGAAGATCTGAATAGGATTTATGTACACTGTCATTCTAGACCCAGAAGTACTCGAGCCATCTAAGGAAGGAATCCTTAAGTGGGAAGATGCATAGTCTATTAGTGATACCACAATTATTGCTTGTGATAATTGGGCTCATGGCACTTATGATATGGTTGGGCATGAAGAGAGCACATTTTCATGGAGAAGCAAACCTCATTGTATTAGGAGGATAGGTAACAACTCTATACCTCATGGTACACTAGAGAGGGAGACCCTATGGTATTCCTATGTGCCATGGAGAAATAGTGGATAGAACCAATTTGAAAGAAGAAATATGTTAGCATATACCATGCATGGGAAAGCAATGCATGCTGGTGGGTGGTTCAAAGGGATAATCTTGTAGAATGGAATGAAGTTCAGGATTGCTCTAACAAATCAGTTTTCCAGGAGCAATGCACCTACTCAAATCTTCACATATCATGGTAATCAACCTGTTCAACACCACGTTCAGCAGTGTGAGAGGCTCTAGACATAGGGGCAAGAAGCTTTACCACCTTCTCTATGGGTGCACAAACTTTATTCCACTTTACAAGGTTGCACACGCGCTTGGTATCTATATGTAGAGCTACATAGAGAAACTAGAAATTGGCAGGATTTGATTGTAGGAATGGTCCAAAATTTTGACTACTTCTCTACTAACCCTCTAATGGAAAAGGCATTAAGGGTTATAAAGCTCTTAACTATGGGAGATAGTGCAAAGGTGGAAGAGCTCATTCAGGAGTTATTTAGTGAGACAGACTCAGGGGTGTGCTTTGATAAAGAATAAGAAACAGATGTTGTGCTACTTAAGCGTGCTTTCTTTGAGAAAGAAAAAGGAAATATGGTCTACATAGTGGATGATGAAGAAGTAGAAAATTTGGATATAGATCATTCAACAGTAGTGTGAGGTTTTGGATAGTGTGGATAACAATGCATGTGCCTATCATGAACCCATGAAGAAAAAGAAAGTGAATATTGGTACACAATGTTGAACCTAAGGAGGTAATCATTGGAGATTATTGGTCTGATTCTGAAGTGGAAAAAATCATTGAGTTGCTACTGTGATTTTTAGGACTTATTTCCTAGGGGCTACCATGAATTAAAAGGAGTGCATGAATCATTAGGAGAGATGAAGATCAAGCTTAAGGAAGGTGTGTGCCCAGTCAGGAAAAGACCTTACAGAATGAACCCTAACATGCATGCATAAAGGTTAAGGAAGAAATTGACAAGATGTTGAAATCTGAAATCATCAAGCCCCTAGAAGAATCAGAGTGGGTTAGCCCCATGGTCATCAGTATAAAGAAAGATGGTTGGATTAGGATTTTTGTTGATTACAGAGAATTGAATGTTGCATGTGTGATTGATCCCTTTCCTACACCTTTCATAGAGGAGATATTAGAAGGCATTGTAGGGCGTGAAATCTATTCTTTTATAGATGGATTCTATGGGTATCATCAGGTCAGGATTTCATAGGAGGGTCAAGAGAAAACAAATTTCACCACTGAATGGGGAAGTTTTGCATATAATGTGATGCCCTTTGGTCTGAAAAATGTGCCTGTTGTATTTTCACGCATAGTTGTTCAAGCATTCCAGGATTTTATTCACAACTTCTTACAGGTTTACTTGGATGATTGGATGGTGTATGGAATTATTAAGGATCACTGTGACAATTTATGCTTAATGTTTGAAAGATGTAGACAATTAAGCATATCTTTAAACATCAAGAAGTGTGTGTTTGCTACACCTTTTGGCACTTTGTTAGGGCACATCATCTGCAAGGAAGGTTTGTTAGTGGATCCAGCTAAGGTTGCAATTATTGTAGGCCTGGAAGAGCCTACCAGTCAGAGTGAGGTGCATGGATTCTTGGGTCACACTAGGTATTATAGAAAATTTATCAAAGGATATGCTAAGATTTCCACACCCTTGGAAGAGTTACTAAAGGGAAAAGGGACATTTTATTGGGGAGAACTGCAGCAATAGCGTGCATTTGAGGAATGAAGGAAAGACTTACTACAATCACCTATTCTACATTTTCCCTCATGGAACTAGCCATTTCATGTACATGTGGATGCCTCTAGCACAGACCATTGGCATCGGTGTTAGCTCAACCTGGAGAAGGTATTATAGATCATCCTATCTATTTTGCTAGTAGAAATTTGACTCCTATAGAGTATAATTATACAACTACTGAGTGCAAAGCCTTGTCAATGATCTATGCACTGCATAAATTCAGACAATACCTACTAGCAACACCATTTGTATTTTACACCGATCACATGGCATTGAAATACTGGTAAAACAACCCATTTTATAGGGGCACATATGTTGATGGGTGCTCTTATTCCAAGAATTTGATTTCATAGTTGTGGTAAAACTAGGTAAAAGTAATTCTAGCCTAGACCATTTATCAAGAATTCAGTCAGGGGAGGATGCACATGCAGACAATTGAAGATACAATGTCAGATGCACAGTTGTACAGGTTACAATGCACACCTTTAGAATTGGAGGATATTGCTATCTTTTTACGTACATGTATGACGCTAGAAGGAATGAAATCCTTAGAGAAGAAACAACTTGCAATTTGTGTGGACACCTTTTATGTTGATTAGTGGTGACCTATACAAGTTAGGTCAAGATGAAGTATTGTGCCGGTGTGTACTAGATCATGAGCACATGGATATCATGGAAGAGGACTCATAGGTGGTATTGTAGGTGGACACTATGCAGGTGACACCACTGCGTGTAAGATTCTACTCACTGGATTATGGTGGGAGACCCTCTATAAAGATTGTAAAGCATATTGTAAGGCATGTGATCACTGTCAACTGCATTGGTAAACCTAGGAAAAGAGATGAAATGCCTTTAAGACCTATTCCTAGTGCAGAGCCATTTGAGAAATGGGCTATAGAATTTGTGGGTCCTATTTCACCAAGCCATGCAGTAGAAACTGGATCACGCTACATCATCACTTGCACATGATTATCTTACAAGGTGGGAAGAAGCAACACCTACCAAGGATTGTACAACAGCTACAACAACCAGGTTCTTATGGGAAAATGTTCTTACAAGGTATGGATGCCCGCTAAGCTTGACAAGTGATAGGGGTACACATTTTTTGAATGAGACAATCAAGATACTATTGGATGAATTTATGATTGTGCACCATAAGACTACACCCTATCATCCTCAGGAAAATGGGACTGTTGAGGCCTTTAACAAGATTTTGAGCCAGACATTGACAAAAAATTGTGATGTTGGAAGGAAAGATTGGGATGATAAAGTTTTTGTCATGATTTTGGGCATATAAAACAACATATAAGCGGTTGAAAAAGGCCACACCCTTTCAGTTGGTGTTTGGCACTAGAAGCAATTCTTCCTATGGAATTCATGTTACCTTCTTTGTGTATTGCACATGATTGGAGGTCTAGCCGATGAGAAAGCATTAGAAGAAAGAATTGATAAATATATAGTTGGATGAGAGGCATGCCATAGCATGTTGGAGTCAGAAGTAGGAAAAGGCCAGGCAGAAGGCATGACATGACAGGAACATCAGGGACAAAAAATCTTGAGATGGGAAGATGGTGCTTCTTTATGATTCTAAGTTTCTGTGCACCATCCAGGAAAGCTTAAAGTGCATTGGTTGGGACCATATATTATCACTCATATACTTGAATCAAGTACTTTCTAGTTAGAGATGCTTGATGGAATACAGTTACCCTGTTACTTCAATGGGAGTAGGATGAATCCCTACTATAAATAAGTCTTCTTGGTGTTTGTAATAAGGCAGTGTTGCCATTTAGAATAGGATTTTATTTCTGTATTTCCTTAATGTATTTCCTTCTTTCGTCGCTATGTTTTTTCAATTTAGTTTGGTGTTTTGTGTAATAAGCGCATTTGCACATTGGAAGCTAATTACCATTTGAAGTATTTTTATGTGTAGAGGAATGCACATACCATTGGTGTGGGGTGGTTACTCACAACTAGGTACACATGAGAACAAAATTGTTACAGGTGCTAGTTAAGTGTGGAAAGGAGATGTTAGAAAGGAGATTGCTCTAAAAATATGACCATAGATGGAGATAAATGAGGGAACAATATAACGCGAGGTAAGTTGTGGCCATGGAGACTACCAATGGGAAGGTGCAGTGGTGAGGTACTCAGGTGCATGGAAGCGCGCTGAAGAGAAGTCTGTAGCTAGAAGGTAGGAAGGCACACTAGAAGGTTATAGCTGGGGCGTGAAGATGTACCACATGGATATTGTGAAAATGGTCAATTAATGAGAGGATTTTTGGTAGGTGAAGGAGTAATAAATGCACTAAATTTTTGAAAATCTATATAAGGACGTGATGCGGGTTCATTTTTACCTTTGTGATCACAAGTATTTGAGTGAGCTAAGTGTGATCGAGCTGAGAAATTATGTTGAGGTGTGGAGTGTTGTGAAACCAGACATGGAGAGAAGACTATTGCATGGAAGAGGCTTGCATCCCCATTGGTGAAGGGTTTGAGTGAAGAAGAAGTGTTGAGAAGGAGCTAGGGCACGTGGTTTTAAGCTAGGGCATGTAGATTCGAGCTAGGGTTTGAGTTTTCTCATTATAGACATACAAAAAGGATGGGATTTTTACAATGGCACCAAAGAAAGCACCTACAGTAGGAATGAAAGGAAAGAAGAAGGTAGAAGATGAAGTTGAAATTGCTCCTGAGAGTAATTTTTCAGAGATGTAATACCCAGAAGGAGTAATAGTCAGACAAGAGTGGGATTCCCACATCCGCAGATGCAAGATAAGTGACTATAACCATTATACCTCTGACAACAAGGGAGAGTTGGACGTGTTGCTAAATAAGAAGACCAACAAGCACACGGTGGAGGATATACCAGTGTATGATGACACTGGGGAGAAATTACTGAAGCAGGTAGGAGTTTACCAGTTGTATGAGCTCCTGTATTTTGGAAAATATGAACCCTTATACAATGGCTGATGAGAAGAGTCCATGAGGACTTCTTTTATTTCACCGGATGAAGGGTTAGGATCACATCAGCCCTAGTTTTGACACTAAAAGGATTGAAGGGCACAGGGGTAGACCTTGTTAGTAATTTGACTGATAAAACATTAGTGATCATAGAAACAAGAAAGGAGTTGGGGTATACCAAGGGTCCATGTGGAATGGACATTGATAAAAAAAAGAAGTTTCCTGTGGTGCAGGCAACCACACATCTACTAACCAAGTTGAATGACCAAGAGAGATGGTCACAGGTAAACACCATGTGGCTTCATATTGCAAAGAAAATGTCTCAGGGAGTAGTATACAACCTAGAAGGCTATATTTATAGACACCATTGTTGAGGAAGCGTGCATAGGAGAAAATATAAGTTTTGGTGCTATCCTCCTTTCTCTTGTGTTTTTAGAAATTGGAGTGCTCGATGGGCCAAAGAACAAGATCTGGGAGTACCCCTTGGAACTAGAAGTCCCTCGTGGAGAGGTTTGAAAATTATTTATGTGAAGGATCAATGAGTGGGCCATTTAAGCAGAGGGTAGAGATGTGGTATGATTGATTTCATATGGACATTTGAGGAGTGGCACATTCCAAGGAGCTACCTTGAGGTAGTGGGACAAGGCCCATCGATACAATTCGCGGTGTACTAACACTTTTACATCACATGGTTTGCTATGAGGGATGGGACATGGAGCCCATGGTGAAAACTTCCCTATGCCTTCACATCACACTACTTCCAAGCCTTAGTTCACCTATATTTACTGATGCGCACCATCTAAACTTCAACGCAGACAAGGTAGAATGTGACTACCACACTCTGAGGAAGACATATGTGTATCTAGGCTGGAATGCCTACATTGAGAGGCTCATCTCAGATGTCATAAGTATGAAGCCAGTAAGATTGGCTATTGAGGGACAGTGGAGCCGTGCTCGTATACCTTCAAGCTTAAGCCTAAGATGGAGAATAACAAGTATGTGGAGAATGATTTCGTGCTCCCATAGGGCCACCTAAGGGAAACATATATAGTGGAGAACATGCCAACTCTAAAGCCTACAGTAACTATAGAGGTAGATGAGGAGGAATAAGAACATGAAGATAGTGGTGGCTTAGATCATAGAGGCTAGAGGTAGCCCACAGATAGAGTGGAGACAGAGCATGTGGATACTCCACCTCAGGCACAAGAAGGAGACGAGGACTTAGATGAGTGGAATAAGTCCATGAAGAGATCCATTTTAAGAGGGTATTCAGAAGAAAAATAACCCAAGGCACGGGAACTCCATATCCTGTAAGAAGATCACCATGAATCTCCTCTCAGAAAGAGGTAACTAAGAAGAAGAGGAGAAAGTTAAAGATGAATGAGGAGGTGGAGGAGTCTGCAAGAGAGCATGCCTGGAACCCCAGTGTAACCAGAAGATATGGAGGAGCCCAGAGATGAGGACATGAATGATGAAGAGGAAGGTGCAAAGGAGGTAGAATAATCAGAGCATGATAAGCCTCACGTGCATGAAACTACCTTAGGACATCGAAGGGCCAATTCCAAACCTTGGTGCTCAGGTTCCTAAGGGACCAAGAACAAGGAGAACAAGTGAAGAATACATTGTGCCGAGTATGGGCTATGCTGAGGACACAAAAAAAATCATGTCATGCCCATGTTTTCAAAGCACAATGGACCTAAAGGAGTTATATGGGTGGGAGATGATGGACCCAGACATGGCCACTACAGTGTAAGGAAACAACTGTCCTGGTCCATGCAGAGTCACATGGACGAGCCAAATTTTGATGTATGCGAGGAGTCTTGTGTGTTAAGAAGAGTGAAGAAGGCACCTCAGAGAAGGCACATGACTATAAAGCCCACTCTCATGTCTGATGAGTCAGGTGAGAAATGCCTTGGTTAAGGTATCTATAGAGGTTGCATGAAGGAACATAGATAAGGCTACCACTATTAGAGTGCTACTTGAGAAGATAACTAAGGAAAAAAATGTAGAAATAATGCGTCTAAAAGGAGAGAAGGATCTAGAGAAGAAAAATAATGAGGCCTTCATCAGCATGGCATAAGAAATTGGTGACTATGTCCTAAAAGCAAGACCACATCTGGAGTCTAAGGTACCTGAAAAGTTTCCTTCGGCTATGCATTATGTGCACACATTAGTTGATTTGGTGCTTGAGGATGGACCAATTTGAATGCCAACGTGTGGAAGGATCCTGAACAAGAATGAAGAGAGAGCCAAGGCCTCCATGGTTAGAAATATTTCATCTTACGAGGCACTTACTGCAAAATTTACAAGATGAGATGAAGAAAGTAGATCAATATTTGAACATATGTGCAACTCAAGAAGCAATGATCAGGATCATAACTATAGTAGAAGATAATGAAGTTCTGAAGGTAATGAAGGATGAGACTTTAGGGTGCATAGAGAGATTAGCATTAGTAAAGAAAAAGCGTGAAGCCCTTGCAGTCAGCACAAAACCCACATAAGGAGAGGCTAGATGAGATTGGGAAGCTCATAGCACAAAATATGGATCTTCTCAAAGGAAGGATGTCTGCTATGGCTAATGTTGTCCTAGTACTGCAGAATGAAAAGGGAGAGATAACCCAGGACAGATTTGGAAGTTATTTCCAAAGACATTTCTAGAGAAAACTGAGAAGCTGCACTGGATGACTGGAAAACATTGGAGGATGAGATTAAAATAGAATATCCAGAGTTGATCCTCCTAGTTGAAGTAGAGGGTGCTGTAGAATAGAATTCCATTATTTGTATAGTAATTCTTTACATTATTTCCATTCTTATTATTTATTGATTGGGAACATGTCAGAAGGAAACCCCATTACCAGGGTGAAAATGTAGTTTAGTGTGGGGTAATGTTGAGCAGACAGAGTATGACACTAAGGAGAAGGCACACAAAAGATTCACACGTGTAGGAATAAGGCACATTTGAAGGTGCGAGAAGGATAGGAAAGGAAACGTGTGCCAAGACAAGCTGATTTGGGGACTTATCCATTTTTCATAGTTACAGGCTATTTTTGGAGATAACGTGCGGAGCACAGAATGGGGATGGAGACTTGCATGTAAAACACAAATGATATTTTGGGATGTGCGGTCTGACTAATCACCATGCATGAGTTTAGGACAATAATAGGATTACTACTACGCAGTTAACTGATAGGAGATCTATTATTAGCACACTTGCATGTGTGCATATTATTGTACAAGGCACATGGATATTTTTAGCATATGACCTATTTTTGGAAGTGTGTAAGAAATGAAGGGAAAGTTCCCACCCCTATGAATATGTATCGAACTATGTAGTTTGATGTAGCTAGAGGGAGACATAATGTATAAGCTATTGTGGAGTTATGCTGACCAGATCTGATACGTACATAAACTTATGATACTATTATATGATGTAAGAAGCTTCTGTATTTACTTTGTTTAATAGAATGGAGTGTATTCACTGGATAATAGTGTTAAACATAACTGTAACTAGTTCTTGTATGGTCAATCCTATCATTGCTATTATTTAGTTCATGATTCTTTAATGTGATGACCCTCCTGGGACACTGGAAAACGCGCCTAAAAAAAAATCCAGGGAAACTTTTTTATTTTTTTAAATTTTTTTAAATGTTTAATTAATGCTGATACACCTCTTAATTTTTTTTTTTTTGATTACTAATTTTATACGATATAATTTCTATAATTTAAAATTGTTCACTAGCCCTAACTATCTCCTTGTTATTCTTTTCTCTCTCTCTCTATTTCTCTTCTCAATTGTTTGTTTGTTCTTTGTAAGGGGAGGAAGCTATTGTGTTTTATTTGATTTTGCATTGTATATTTGGTAGATTTAAAACAATAAAGAAAATAAACATTCCTATATATTTTGTTTTGTTGTTATTTTATGGCAACTAGATCACAATGCATATGTATCTTTGTTTATATGTTGACAAGTAAAATGTGTTTAGGGTTTTAATGGAGGGTGGAGGAAGCCGTGGAGAGGAAGTCCAGGGCGGCACAAAGGAAGGAGGCGGGCACGGGCACAGGGGTGGTGGTTGGACATGGCAGGGAGAGGGCAGGCTGGTTGTGGGGGTGGTCGCACTGCTGGGCGAGGCGGCGCTGCGGGAGGCAGAGGTATAGGGCCGCAAGGCGGCGGGACAGCACTGGCGGTGGCGGCTGGGGTCTGGTGTGGTAGGAGTGGGCGCAACATGGAGTAAAGGAAGGGAGGGGTGGAACAGGCCGCGGGGAGCAGTGGGGCGGCGCATCCCCCATGGGATTACAGGGGTGCGGGGGGGGGGGGTCCGACCCCCCCGCCATTGTTTCTTTCATTTTTTTTTTTTTGGTTTAAACACTGAGTAAGGGGGGGGCGAACCCCCTCCCCCACCATTTTTTTTTTTGAAGTTATTTAATACTAAAAGGTTTTTTTTTTTTTTAAATATATATATATATATACTTTTATTGAGTAAATATATTATTATCATTCTCAGGTGTATACATAACTAATATTTATATATACATACATCAAATTTTACAACTGATAAATTTCCATATGAATAAAATAAATGAGCTTGTAAATTAAAACCAAATCTGATAAACAAATTTGAGATAGGATTATACTTAATTTGAAAACTGAATAAGATGGGCTTATAAACAATGACAAATAACAAGATTTCCTTTGAAATAATTAACAGATTTTAGTTCATTAACTTATGGCCTGGTAAGCTTATATTTTATTTATTTATTTTTTTTAAATTTTTTTTCTAATATTTAGTTTTTTTAAAGAAAAGAAGTAACGTACTCATGAGATAATGAAAGAAACAATGCAAGAGGAAACTACTTCCTTTTCAAAGGCAATGCTACAAGATTATGTCAGATTTTTAAAAACAAGCAAAAACCTTCAACAAGTAATATTATTTCCTTTGTAATAACACATTCTCAATAAACAACCTTTATTTATCAAAAAGAGATTCAAGACAAATCATGTGGAAGGAATGTAAATATTTTACAAGATCTCTATTGCAAACACCCACAATATTTCATGCATACATATTAACAAGAAGGTATATTTTCAAATATATATTCTTTCATTTCAAAAGGAGATTACCTACCATGTTTCATGCTTAAGAAAACAACAATTACAATACTTTATTTTATTTTCTTGTTCAAGTTCACATATACCACAATACATATCCACCCAAAAGGGTTTAACACAATATCTTTACAAGACTTTGAGGTGGCTTACTTAGCTAAAATAAAGTAAAGACTCAAGATCTCAAGGATACAATTTTACAAAATAGAAAATTTTACATGGAGTAAAAATCCACAACCCATACTCAAGGTGTTACAAAGGAAGTAATGCTTCACAATAACTTGGGAAATTAAGAATAGACCAAGATGCCACAAATCCAACCACCTCCATGCTTGAGCTTCAACTAGAGTGACTTATAAGGAAATCAACAAGGAGAAGAGCTTGTTTTCCACCCAACCATATGCATCATCACATACCTATCCCAAAGTTGGGATGCATGCTAGCCTCCCCCAAGCCCATGGGAAAGAGGATAGCTAACCAAAACTTGCACAAGGTGGAGGGTAAAACACAATGAAACAAGCACACAAAAATAAAGTTCACAACAACACAAGACTCCAAATGTACAAAGAGGAGAAACTATGTTCATCCTCAAGAATGGGGAAGAGAGGAGAAAGTTCTCCAAAGATATACATCAAAATTTCTTGCACATAAAAAACATCTCCATATCCTCCTTATTGCTCCTAATCAAATCAAGCCCTCCTATTCCTCCCCTTTCTCCAAATCCTTCTTGGAAGGATTTTCAAACCCCAAAGGGGTTTCCTTACCAAGAATGGGGAAGGAGATTCAAGCCAAATGAATCAACTTCCCCACCTCAACCATTGAGGGGGAAAACAATAAGATCCTACAAGGCTTGTCCATCAAGCCTTGAGGATTGAGAGGGAAAATTCCCTCTCTCTTCCCCCACACTTCAAAACTCCATCATGCCATATGATGGAGGGAGTTAAAGAAACACAAGCAAGCAACCCAAAATCCACATACAACCAATAAGAATTTTAAGCAACAAATCTAACAACAAAAAGGCAACAACACATCAAAAGACATGAGAGCCTACCTCAAGGAAAGCTCTCCAAAAATCTCTCCAACTTCAAATGTCTTCACACCTTCACTCAAGCCAATCTCCAAGCTCCAAAATCCACAAGTATCCCCAAGCAAGAAATTCTAAAAAAAAGTCCCTTTCTTTTCCCATGGATGGGAATTTGAAGAGGTGCAAGCAAGCATCCTCACCAATGAGGGGGTGACATGTGTCACCCCTCTCCCTCCTCATGGTCAAAGATGCCAAAACAAAAGAGAGAAAGGGTAAAATTCTCTTTTTTCCCTCTTCTCCCACATTCCCTTAAATGTTAGCAAGACAAAACTAGTGGCACTTTTGATAAACACACAAATCCACATCCCTTACATGGATGTGACAAAACAAGGGTAGAAAGGGAGGGAAAACTCCCTCTAGCCTTGAAAACAAGCCCCCCTACCCATTAGGTAGGGTCCAAGGGCTCATTTTTGTGATAGGGGGACTCCCAAGCTACAAAGGGGTCTCCAAAAATGCCCAAAATACCCTAATTTCGGGTTTTACATTTTTGGCACAAGGGTAGAGGGTGTGGGACCACCCAAGGGTCTCACATGTGACCCTAAACCCTTGTGATTAAGTGACTCATTAACAAAATCTAAAATTTAAATGAAAGAGGGGTTATTAACTCCCAAAACAAGTTTACAACTTTACTAGCAACCCTAAACAAAAATTAATAATTCAAAGCAAAATACTTTACATACATTGGGGTCACTCATAGTGCCCAAAATTAATAATCATCTATCATAAGGCTTCACACAGTGAACATGGCTAGGACTCAGCCCGTGGGCTGCTTGTGCAAGTTTCGAGTAGCTGGCCTGAATCCCATGTTCTCCTGTAAACCTGTCACCTGCACACTCATTTCACACATTAACCGCACCTGTCCGATACAATATAATTAAATGACATAGTAAGATATCAATGCATGCTAAACTAACCTAACATCCTACTAAAATCAAGATGCGACAACGTGCACAATTATATTCCATATTCCAAAGGTTAGACAAGATGATAAAGTGACATATAATCCCACCATGCAACAACTATCCATCAATATAATTAGGTTCCAAGCACATCATATTCATTAGTTTCCATGTCATAATAAGAAAATGCGACAATAAGGAAATTAGGCTAAATTGGTGCTATACGCCTGAATGTCACACATGTCTAATATAATCAAATATCTAAATATAATGTCCAAGATATCACCAATCACTGTCAAAACCTGTCTACGAGAAAATAAACAACAAGCTACTGAGCTATAAAAAGTGTGGGCACTACATTTGAGATCTAGATCTAGTTATACTATGTGGAATGTCTATGCTATTTATGGGTCTGAATGCATTACATCTTAATGACGTTAACATCCTGCACAAACAAATCTAAGGAGAGGCATGGTACCTTTGTGCGGTTTGGGTGAGCGATCATCTCAGGCCAACGCGCTTGGGTTATTCATGGTAAATTCGAGGTTGCATCACATTTCATGGTTCACTTGAATGGTTTATCTTTTCTTGTCAAATTTGTCAAAGGTGTAGAAATTTTGAAATAATTTATAATGAATTCTTGAAAAATTCTCCAAAGACTTAAGAAACTACTAACTTTGTGAGCATCCTTGAGTATAGACCATTCTTGAGTAGAATTCATTTTTTGTGCTCCAATGAAATACCTTCTTTTGATATAATGTGTCCTAGTTATGACACTTCTCATCTTAAAAAATCACATTTTCTTAAATTTACATATAGTTGATGTTTCCTTAGAGTTTCTAAAACTAATCTAATATTTCGTTCATCATGGTAAATTTTATTGGTAAATATTCATTAATTCACAAATATTCCAATTTTTTGAAATTTGTGTTTGGAAAATTTTTAGGTATAGGGACTAAGATTGGGTCGCCTAAATATTCTAGGTTCAAGTTACTTTTAGGGGTCGGTTCACCTAGCATTTACACCAATATATATATATTTTTAATTTAAATCACATTTAGTGTGAAATTGAAATTTACAAAATTTTCCTTCATATATATAATAATTACAAATTTACAATTATGAGTCCAAATTTTGAATATCATGTACACATCAAATTTTCTTCACAATTACTTTACCTGTGCCCGTGGTCCTATCGGAATTGATGATCGAGATCAACTGTATATTGCGATCCTCTAGCATCAAGGTATTTTAACTGATGATATGATGTTCTCTTGAAATTGCATATGTTGCAAAATGTCAGAAATGTTACCGGAAGGTAGCACAATGTATGTTGTCGAATGATAGATGGGAATGTTTTTTGCTTGCGCCATATTTTGTGCTGAAATATTTTTCATCAGGATGATTTTTTTAATTTCTAACAACAAAAAAATAAAAAAATAAATTTTTCCCATACAAAACTAGCAAAATCAACATTTTTTCACAAAAGTTTACTTTTTTGATTTTTTGTTTACGCCATATTTTGCGAGGATGAATTTCTCATCAAGATAGTTGTTTTAAATACTATTATCAAAAAATAATTTTTGAAAGATTTAATATGCTACCGACTGGTGGTTGTTACTGACCAACAACATATGTTATCGGTCGATAGTTTCTATTGGCCAAAAACATTATCAAATAATTTGTCACATGTTCAAAAATCGTTTCCCTTCAATTCACCATGATTTTGAAAGTTATTTTCACACATTTTCCAAGTAATATCTATGGGTTTTTTTAGGGGGTCTTATAATTTTCCCTGTTGTTCACGATCCTTCTCATTTTTGGAATACATCAAGATGTCATCCAAAAAATATAATTACAAACACCTCTATGTAGGGTCAAAACACATTATGCATTAGGTCCATAAAGGTCACATGGGAATTTGTTAATCCAAATGACATTACGAAAAAATCATAATGTCTATATTATGTCCTAAATTTAGTTTTAGAAATGTCAGTATTTCTTTCATATGTATTTGATGGTAACCTAATTGTAGATCTATTTTTAAAAACACTTAGCACCATTTAATTAGTCTAACAAGTTGTCTATTGTTGGTAAAGGGTATATATTTTTTATGGTGAGTTTATTTAGCTGATGGTAATCAATGCATAGTTACATGGTACCATTTTTTTTTGTTATAAATAACACTAGAGCACCCCATGGAGAAATAGTATGTTGTATTTTTATTGTTTAAGCAATTTGGATAATTGAGTTCTTAATTTTGCTAACTCAAGAATTGATTGGTGGTAAGGGGATTTTGATAGAAGTTCACCTCCTAGAATAAGGTCTATTGCATGTTCTACTGGTCTTATAGGGGTGAATAATTTATCTCGTTAGGAAATACATCCATAAATTATTATACTATAGGTTTAATTTTAATATCTAACTTGAATTTATCATCTTGTTGAGTTGCCATAGCATAAAATTTTTGCAATATTCCTTCATACTATATTTCAATTGTATGGTTGAGATATTTTACACAATTATGGTTCGTTTCTCCCCTTGTAAGACTTCGAATTTCTTCATTTGGCTTTTTAAAATTAATTGTTTATTCTCATATCCAACATGTGCATTATTCTTGTATAACCATTACATCCTTATGATAGCATCATATTTAACTAAGTTTAAGACATGAAAAATATCATTTGTTTTAATTTTATTCTAAGTATAAGGTTAAATATTTAATAAGAGTGTTGGTTTGTATTATGATTCTCCCATCTACCAAATATGAATTTTAGAAACTATTTTGGGAGAATTAAACTATGACTACTACCTGAAGCTACAAAAAAATTAATATCTTGACTATTGTTTTTCCTTTGATTTCCACTAACAAATTTAGAAGATGTATTGTACTTGTATCTACTCCTACATATATTTTCATGTTACGTTTTGCATTTGATTTATCTTCTTGATTACGAGGCTGAAATTTTTCTTCCATCTTTTGGTAAAATCTCAATTATAGTGGTTTTCTTCGCAAGTTAAACACTTAATTATGGGAGGAGGTTTTCCTTGGTGATTGTGAGAATGATCATTTTTATGGGATGCTAACAGATTTCTTGTTTGACATTATGTAGTGTTTTTATCAGATTGATTTTTTTTCTCTTCGATTTAAGGAATAATGTATCTTATTTAGATCTTCCTTTCTCTTATCATGGATTTTTTTGAGTTTCTAATTATTCTACCATGTGTGTAGCATCATCAAATGAATTTTAATGTCCATAAGTTTCACATTGGCTTTGTATTCTAATCTTAACCCATTCACAAGTATTACTATTTTATCTCTCCCACTGATAAATGGTAGGAAACATTTCAAACATTCAAAATCTCATTTATACTCATTGACAGTATGTTAGATGTGATTTATTTCAAATAATTTATTACGTTTCTCTTGAATAAAGAAATCAGAGAGATACTTCTACTCAAATAATTCTTTAAATTTATTCCACTTAATTATTTGATTATATAGCTTATGTGTATTGAATGTGTCCTACCCCTAGTTAGTTGTCATTGATTTTAGTTGGAAACTAGCTATGTGGGATCTTCCATAACTACTAGTTCCTTATAACTCGAAGTATTTTTCTAGACTAGATATCCATTACTTTGCTTCTTCTCCAGTATCTACTTATTCAACATACTCTAGTAATATATTTTTTATACAAAAATTTCAAATTATTTATTATTTATATCCTCAATGAGATGAATTTAGAGCTATATGTTATACATAAGATATGGACATACAGAAGGGTGACGCTTCTGAAAGCCATGGGTAATATATTTATATTTAGGTTCATTGATATGTTGGGGGAATTTTGGAACACTTATTAGGTGACATATTTATATATTATTATATTAATAATATAGAGCTACTTAGAATGATGATACATGAATTTATCTCAATCATACATTGGAGAGTTATGGATAGTAAATAGTTTTATGTTATATTATGACATTGATTAATTATGTACACTAACAATGTATGCCATGTATCTTCTTTTTACTAATGAATATGATACTAATTATGTATATTGATAGATATACTACATGTTATATGTGTATATGTTGTGTTTCCTTTTCTATGTGTATGCATTTACATATTGCAATGGTTATTTGTATGTTCTCGTGGGTCATGTCAAGTGGAAATTTTGTTGAATGATCCTTTAGTCTAGTCAAGGCATGTCATATTGAGTCTATGTCATGTATTTTATGCTTGTGTGTGTATAAAATTGTGTAGGTATAACAATATATATAATCTTGTGCGAGAAATTACTTGGTTTTTATTGCATGTTTGGTGTCACTAATCCTATTGTGCATGATACTATTGCAAAAATATACTCTAGATGACATGTACATAAATGTTTGAATGATAAAATATTTATATGATGACATGTCCTAGTATGACTTTATATGGGCTTTACATTGAGGATTTTTCAATAAAACATATTAATTATAACTGAACAACTTATGAGAAGAGTGATTCACACGCTTCATCCCTCACATCAATCAGGGGTGTGTTTGAGATATCTAGGTCATACTAGATATAGCACTTCACAAAATACTAGGGATCTGATTTGAGGTTCCATATTGAGGAACAATCAACACGTATTTTTCAATACTTTTACCAAAAGGATGAAAAGGCTTAACCAAATTTTCACCATATGAAACATATCATTTGAGGCCCATGGCATTTACACATTCCAAATTAACATGAGGGAATTTTAGTGTCAGATTTAGTTCACATATAATCAGATGAAGTTATTCTTTAATTTTTCAATTTTATAATGGTTTAGATTATTTTAGATTTTTCATCACGATAAGTCATCAAGATACACATGTTTTCTAATAGATTTCACATGGATAAAATAATGCATTCAAAATATGCTAGCCATAACCCAACATGGTTACATTGAATAACAATTTTTTTTATTCCTCATAATTTAACATTTTCATTTCTATATTGAAAGGGGGGAATTTGTAGATGCCTAAATTTGGTCTCAAAACTTTGACAACTTCAAATTTGGCATACATTAATGTACATGGACAAAAAAAATGTATTTGAATCTTAAGTACATTTTCCTTGTTTCATTCTTCTCACTTTTTATCTTAACAACCTCTATCTTCCATACATATCTATTCAAGATTAACTTATACCATACAAAAATGCTTCAAAATCCTAAACATATATTCTCCATACTCTATAACCATCTTTTGTACTCTTGGGACACTGTCACTAAAGCTAGATAGTTCTAGTCAACCACAAGAATCTCTTCTTATTGCTAGTGTCTAGGTTCCTTTGATAGTTATTTTTCAAATTAAAAAATCATCAGTAGATTGGCCTAAACATGTTCATTGATCGACTATAGTGGGAAATTCATAACAAGCCACTTATTTATAAAAACACCTATAAGATCATTATCACATTTTCACCCCTTAGACACATCACACTCTTTTAAAGAAATCTCACTACATTGAGGATCATTACCAAAGTTGAATAATTATTTTAATCTCTCAAGGAGTGTCCCTATAACATTCTATAGAGCTGAATTTGAAATCAAAGAGGTCAAATTTGTATGATTCCAAATGTCAAAGTCTAAAGGAAAGTAAATTTTTTGAGTATGATATTTCGTACAATTTCACATAGGTGGGAGAGCTATGAGTCTAAGGCATATTTAAAGTAGTGCTATGTAGGAAATGGTCATGATCCATAGGGATGGTTGGGGTTAGTCTAACTCAAAATACTAACCCCTTTTATGAAACCCGTACGATATTGAAAACATAATTAGAGTTTGAAAAAATAAGAGAAGAAACATGTACTTACAAAAAATATGGAAAAACTCCCAAAGATCTAGAAGTGTGTAGAAAATAGTGGCAAAGAATCTCCAAAAGTTATAGATCCCCACATTTCTTCTAGACACTATCGATAAATTTGAACTATCTTGGTCTATCGCAAGAATCTAAGTCTATCGGTAGTGTCTAAAAACCTATTAGCCTTTTGTCTATGGTCTAAGCATTTTACAAAGTATTTTTAATGTTTTCCAATCACCGAGACACCTTCTATGAGTCATAAACATACATAATTAGCTAGGTAGCTGATATTTATATTATCTCAAGTCAATTCTAAGTTAAGTAATCACAACATCTACATGCTTAAATCAAATTCCTATTATAGTGTTTAATATAATTGGATGTCCTAATCACATAGTACACATTTAATCTTAGTTTTATTACATTATATGCCATGCATATAGAATAATTAAAACACCCCTAAAACTTGTGAAAACACTTTGTGAATAAATTTTTGATAGACATTTCTAATCACACTTTGTAATCTATTGTTGAGATTAAGAAGAAAGTGAGCGATCTTGATGTGGGAGAATCAATCCTAAGTCCATTTTTGGAAGTGTCATGATAATTTTTTATTTTGTTAATGGTTTAGAATTCTTAAGGATGTTCTTAGTCTTCATTTTGGGTTGATATAGTGGGTCTTACACCTTCAAAATTTGAAATCTTGCATTTCCCTCCAAAAAGTAAGTTTGAATTTGTAAGAGAATTTTGGTTTGGTATAGGGGTTTCAATGTCCTTTTTGAAGTAAATAAGTCTTATAAAAGATTAAATAAGACATGAACAATAATAATGAGTCATCTAGAAGGGTTAGAAATCATAAAGTTTTATTAGTACTTATGTTCCTAAGGGGTATTGTTTGAAGGAGCCGCTTAATGAGGCAATTATAAATAAAAATTGTGGTGTAAGGTATATAGAATACTCCTAAAGCTCGATTAGAGGTAAGGAAGAAGATATATCAATATGATCATTTTGTAACTATCTTATTATGATGGTTCATTCGGATGAAAAAGGTGGAGCTTGAAGAACTGGTCAGTTTCTGAGTTACAACTACATTTGGTTATAAGCGTATGCATGTAAAAATATGGTGACATAGGTGATCTATGAGTCATATTGTAAGTTTACATAGCATGTTGATAAGGTTTGATTTAATTTTATGTTGATTAGAGAACAACTATAGCTTGAAATTGCTTTTGCTTAGACAATATTATGAATCCCCTTTTACATGAATGGTAAGAACACAATCTTATAAGCTTTTGGTTTTTATATTAAAATAGAAAATAAGATCATCCATCCTTAAATCATTGGATATTTTGAACTAGATAACTTGAATGACTATACACTATTAGTGGGAAGAAAATTATCTCTGTGTTGATTCCCTTGACTGTAACCTTCTTGGAAAACCTGATTCGAAGCTAAAGATAGTAAAGATCAAGTAATTAACAACGTTGAAAGGTTTGTGGAAACCTTTAAATTGAATAGGCTCATAGAGAAGGTGTTTGGTTAATCAATAACTTGTGACAATTCCATGTAAGCTATTCAACGAGTTTAAGGACCGTCTTATCAAGATTTTTTGCTTTGGGTTTAAAAATACCTTGAACTCTGTTATTCACAGTCAAGACGTAAGTACCATTTGATTAATCATAGGAATCAAGATTTTTGAGTGTAAAATGTATATAATGCATGTAGTATTATTAATGGTTTATAGAGGGTTGATTTAGTTATAAAGTGAAATAAGAAATATGTGGGAATGGAAACCCTTGCTCAGAGTGGAAAGTTAGCAAAACAAAGGTAAATGTTGAAGTTTAAAGTGATATTTTGCCTCATTGTCATTAGATTATAGTTGTATATGTTGATACATACCTATAGTAGCAGAATTAGGATTTTGAGTTTGTTATATTTGTTTTTTGTGACATTTTTCCTCCACTCAGGCTCACAGAAAAAAACCATCTTAGGGTTTATACAAAACGTTTTGGTTGAAGGGCTAAAAATCATTCTTAAGAGTTGTAATTTTATAAAAAGTGATCTAGATACCCCAAGTTAACATAATTTCATAATTTTACGATGTGCATGTGATCAATCATTCTACAGTTTGTGACAGTTAGGCTGTAGGCATGTGTGGAAGCTTTGAAGACCTATTTGAGGTCTGAGTATTGAAATTTGAGTTAATTTTTATAAAGGAAGCTATTGTAAAACTTTGCACATTGTTAAAAATTCCAAATGGGTGTCCTTAAATGTGATTTTTTTGAAAATTTAACCTCTAAATCAAAATTTAGACTTGAAAATCTCTCAAGGAAGGGCTATTAGAGAAGAGAATAGGCCTAGAAGTGAAGGAAAGAGGAAGAGGAGTTGCCTAGAAGATTGAACCAATAAAAAATGTACACACCAAAAGAAGGGAAAAGGGTACTAAAATTTGTTTACAACTTCTTTTGGGTCCATTTAGATCATTCCAGACACCAACTTACCATTGACAAATCCTTAAGAAGCATTGGAAGAGCAGTCTGAGGTAAAGGAGATAGAATTGAAACTAGTGAATGTTTTGCCTTGTTTTGATGATTGATTTGACATGGATTAGGGTTTTTCGAAACATGTTGCAAATATTGGATAAGGATATTAAAGATATAAACCTCAAAATTATATGTTTTTTTGGACTAATTAAGCTGAATAAAGTGAGGGTAACTTGTAAATAAAAGGATTGTTTTAAGAGATTTTGGTTAAACTAACGTGTTTAGTTGTTTCAGTGTGTATTGTTCTCTGCATCAGATCTACTAAAACTAACTGTCGCATCCCTCATTATTGGATTTAGAAATATGATAATTTTTAAAATATAGATGATTAAAATGACATGATTAATCTGGAAAATTGTACTATTATGATCATTTTTTAAATGATGAAATCGGCATACTTATTATCATTATGTGGAATTTTAATGATTTGGACTAACTACCTTTTTTTGAAGTGATTTGAATGCAGGATCAGGTACACCCTTGTTAAAAGGTGAGGGAGGGAATCATCACCTTAGCAGAGGATGGCAGATCGTGATAAAAAACTATAAAACTTGAAGGTAATTGAGAACTAACACACACCATGAGAAGGGGGGTAGTAGAATTTAATTATTTATGTAATACGTGATTTTTTTATGATATCTTATATTTTGTCTATCCATTGATATCCAGATAAATGATGAGTGGATCATGCTGATGTGGCTAAATGCCACTGGTATAACCCATGTAGACATAAAATCATGCACTTGGGTACATTTATAGGTCCTAAACACATACTAGCATTCATATAATTCCTAAGCAAGAAAACTAGTAACTCAACAACTGTCTTTTGCCTCTTTGTTTTCTTTACGATTGTCTTCTATTTGGTCTTACACATCATACAACCTAGTTGGTATTTTACTTATTTATCTTTTATGGCTCCATGACACCAGTCTCCTAGCCAAGAAAGAACCACCCAGACACCCTTGTCCCCTCTGGGCACCCCATGACCTTTTCTCACCTTACTCACTTATTTTGGGTCTCTTTTATCTTTTGGGCATATTTTTCACTTATGGCTCGGCCTTCTAATTTTCAATTGCAAAATTTAAAAAAGAGGAATCATATAAATGCATAGTTATATGTAACAAAATAAAGGACCAAGCGCTAATCACATACTATCATCAAGTTAGCTTGCATCCAATGACACGTAAAGAACTTCAAGGAATCCACCTAGCATTCATTCAAGGGACAAGGGACTGTATTTTCTGCATACACAACTCGTAGGAAGGGGAAGTTCATTTTTCCATCCATAGTACATTCTATTTACATTGCTACATTTAGCTAGTAACCTGCTATCAAGGGACACTTGTATAAGGGAATCCTAGGGCACAATTCATACACACACTCACTAGAACTACATATGCATATGAGATGTAGTGCAACATTTGGTCGTAAGTTCACTCTTTGGGTGATTCCACTAGGGAAAGGATGTTATGATGTATATCTCTTTAGATGCCGACAATAGTGGTCTATAGATCTCCTTATCTAGTATTACATGCCATTTACCACTGGGGTCAGTCTGAATCCCATTATGCATTTTTTAGATTTGATGTGGTTTATGGGATTTTATAGGTGATATATATTTTGTAGGATACAGGTACCCTCGGTGATTAAATAGTGACACACAAGTGATCAACAGGGGGGAATATTTGCAACACTTGTGTGACACAATAAAATTCACATTATGACTATTTTCTCAGTCAAAAGTTCCCAGTATTAGTCTCTAGTGCCCATGCACCCCTGTCCTTCCATGGGTGCCCCTGTTCAACATTATTCTTGTAGTCTAGAACGTCTCCTGATCATTGACGATAATGTTCACCTCCTGTTCAGAAATTTTCCTAGTCCATAACACTTCCAGATTAAGTGTAAATAAGATAAGTCATTCTTTCTATACTTCTTGTTTAGGGTTTCATATTTACTTGCTTATTTTCTTGTGTCATATTATACTTAGCAAACATGCATATCATAGTATAAATCAGTTACTGCGTTTAAGATAAAATGTGGAAATTTATGTGCTTAATATGAATGTTATAGAAACAATAAATGAATAAAAATGAAATACAAAAACTATACTCCAAGAAACTAAGCAATAAATAATGCAACCCTAATTGTAAAGAGAGGGTAGAAAGCCTTAGCTGGTTTGTAGAGTTTTGGAGAGTACTGAACAGAGTTAGATAACTAGAAAATGCAATGCATAGACCATCACACTAAATACACAAAAAAATGCAAATCCGAGAAAGATATGATGGACTAAGGTGCTTGGAGAGGGACAGGGGCACTCGTGGGCACCCTAGACCTGTTTCTGGGTACCTGGGTTTGTAGAAATGCTTATAAAACCTCCCATGAGGTATCACAAGGTTTTCACCTTTATTCACCTTTGACCACTCCAAGGTCCAACCAAGATATCACAGAGGTCATTGTAATCCTGCAATGAACAATGTACTTGAAAAACCCTCAAATAGACATCAAATCCCAAAAAAATAAAGATGCAAAATGAGGGATCAAACTATCCTCAGTTGTCACAATGGTGAACTTACAACTGAGCGTTACACTACATCTCAGAACCAATGTAGTTCTATGTGTGCATGTGTGGAATTGTTCCCTAGGTTTCTCTTATGTGTGTCACACTTGGATAGCGAGAAAATAGCTAGATGTAGAATGTAAATGTGTGCATGGAATAGAATGAGCCTCCCTCCTATGAAGTGTTATGCAGAAAACCAACCCTTGTGTCCCTTGTGATGGAGCTAGATGGATGCAATGGAGATCTTAGATGCCTTGATGGATGCAACCTTAGGTGGTGATAGCTAATGTTTAGTGCTTGGTCCCTTATTATGATCACATAACTTTATATTTATATGATTCCCTTGCTTGAATTTTGTAATTAACCCTGAAAAGGATGACTACCAAAAAGATAAGATGCTCAAATGGCTAGAAAGGACCCAAAAAGTGTGAGTAAAGTACAAATGGGGATAGGGGACACCCCAGAGGGGACCTGAGGGCACCAGGCTAGTGTCCTAGCTGGGCACTAGTGTCCAAGATGAAAAATGCCGTGAATTATAAAAAGGCAAACTGAGAAAGTAAGGGTGTAAGACCAAAAAGTAGAAATAACATAAAAAAAAGAAAGGTGGCCAAAGACATGGGTTAATTAGTACTTTTTCTTACTTAGGAATCATATGAATAGTAATATGTAATCAAGACTAGATAATTACCCAAAGTGTGTGATTTTGTGTCTACATTTTCCCCCACTTTATGTTGGTGAGAGGAAAATCGGTAACATAAAGTAGATAGAGATGTGTACCTGATAACCATGTAGATCAATGATGAAAGGCATGCCGAGGGACTAGACAAAGTGTGGAGTGATAAAAATGTGAAGCATGGATGCTAAGGAGAAGAAAGTGTAAAAAGTGATGAAAATGAACCTAGGGAGGAAACACGTCACATATGTAGATGTTCACGATGTACCTATTTTTTGATGTCGATGTGTGTGATGTTGTTTTTGTTGTTGGTGTTGTGATGATGTTGACTACTGCTTCCCATACGGATAGACCTGCAACTGAGAAAAATGAGCCAAGTAGTCAAATATGCATGTATATGATCAAAATGTGTAAAAAAAGTATGTAAACTATGCTGAAAATGTTGAAAAAGGAACATGTGCACCTGATCCGTGATGAGGAAAAAGAGTGTAGAAAAGGATCCTGAAAATTTCGATGTCAACATGTGATTTTTTTGGGATCTCACGCCACTGAAATGTGAAGAAGTGTAGGGAGAAAAGTCTAGATGATCATCCTCCAACCTTAGAACTACTTCTCGAAGATGTAGAGTACTCTGAAATGTTGGTTTTTTGGGTTATCCTATGCCAATGTAAAGAAGTAGTGTAGAGAGGAAAGTTTGGTGTCATCCTCTAACCTTTAACTACTCCCCAGAATATGGAACACCACTACAATGGTGTGTAAAAATGCAATGTAAATCTCAAGTGACTAAAGACTGATTTGAGCCTATCTAAAAGCTGTTGTGTATGGAGTTCTGTAGACTGTACTGAACTACCAATCTGTGTAATCATCCCCTGGTTTCAGGAATCCGAGAAAGACTGTTGTCTTGCCCCTGGTCTCAGGTATCTAGGAAAGGTTGTTGTGCTAAGTGACCCAAGTTTGATTCTGAGCCCTATCTGAAACTTGAAAACTGTGTTGTACCGGTACTATGTTGTGTTGTGTATAACATTGTATGGGGTGATTGATTCACCCAAATGATTCCCCCCTTGTTTTGGGTGCATGACATCGTTTCACTGAAGGAGTATGTGGCCCAAAAGAGGACCAACCGTTGTGTTGAAATTGTGCCCTGTAGGGGGGAAGGGAATGTGCTTGGTAGAAACCAAGGCACACAAAAACAAAGTGGCTAGGAAACAAGTGTTAGTACAAGAAAAGACAAACACACATGTATAAGAAAAAATGTAAGCTAAGTAGACAATGTGTAAGCTAAGATGTAAGTAAACATGTAAGAAGACAAATGTAGACCATGAAAAGTGGGTTGCAAACATGGACAACACTCACAATGTGCAAGAGACAATCAAGGTCCATAATGGCCGCAAGCAGATCAAGTATGCAAACAAGACAAATGGTACAAATCCCGCAAACAAGAGAATACAAAGAGAAAAATGGCAAACAATGTAATAGACAACCATGGAAAGCAAATAGTCCTGCATAACAAATGTTACACATGAAGCACCCATTAGCATGTTAGAAAGATAAAAATTATGTCAAGGCGTGTATAATCTGATAAATTAATGTGCTATGAAACAAAATGAAACAATAACACCTGTAGTGTATGAATGTGGATGCCCCCAAGATCCACTTGTGGGACTGGTACTAGGTACTGCAGCCAATCATCCATGCTACATGTAATAGAATCTGTAGAATCTACGATTACAACTAGAAAGGCAAGTGAATGCGCATGTGTGTATGATAAAGATAATGACATACAAGATATCTATCTAGCATGTGTAATAAGATTGAACATGTAAAAACTATAAGTAAACAAGAGTAAATGCAACCAAGATATGCAGTATGTTATGGATGAGATGGAATGGAATGCAAAGTGAATGATAGGAGCATCGTGCCCCCTGAAGTGGATGTGTATGTATGCAATGAGTTCATTTATTTATGCCCCCTCAGCAATCAAGAATGAACCGTAAACGAGAGTGCGTCATCGAGAAATGGTTTGAATGATGTGTCTTGTCTGTTAGAAAGATGTTAATGAATAGCACATTGAAGTGTTGATGTGTAGAATGATGATAATGTGTAGATGATTTTAAATGTGACATGGGATGATTTAATTTTGAATGTGTGATGATTTATCCTAAAGCGTATATATCACAAGATGGGTGAGTAAGATGCCAACAAGCGTGATGATGTGGCACAAGGCGTATATCATGAAATATATGAATATAATGATGGTAGAAAATGTGATGATGTAGCACAAAGCGTATATCATGATATGTATGAATAAGAATGATAGGAAAGGTGTGATGATGCAAGCGTGATAAAAGAGTATATCATGAAATGAAGGAACAAGAAATCTAAAAAGGGGTGATGATTTAGCCTAAATGTGTATATCATGATGTATGTGAAGCAGGTACTAGCTAGGAATGTCGCATGGTATGATAAAATGATTGTGAAGATCAAAGTGTAGAATGATGAAAGCATGATGAAGGTGAGGTTCAATTTTAATTTAGACCCTCAGTAGTTGAGTATGAACCATTGGACTAGATTGTCATCATCGTAATAGTGTTTGCAACACATAGAGGATGATGAGTAAAATGTGCAATATGTGTAGTGTAAAATGTCATAGGTGTGGACGCATGTAAAATGTGGTGTAATGTGTAATGTAGATGGAGTGTAATGTGTAATGTAAGATGTGTAGATTGTATAAGTGTGGAAGTGTAAAGTGTTGTGTGGTGTTGACATAAATAATGTAAAATGTATGATAATGTAGTGTGTAGAATTTGTATGATGTATAGATGTATGAAGCACATAGTGTGTGATGATGCATAATAGATGAAGTAAAATATTATATGTGTATATGTATGAAATTGGACATGAATGTGAATACATGTGTAAGTGTGAAATGCACTATTAGCATGTCTATGGTGTGTAGTGTGTGAGGTTCATGTGTATAGGATGCCCTCAACAGTCAAGTGTGAACCATAGCACAAGAGTGCATCATAGGGAAATGATGAAATGCTAGAGTGTGGATGAAGATATATATGCTAAAGCGTAGGTGTGAAATGATATGAGCATAATATGCATGTTGATGATAGGGGGGGAGAAATAAGTGTAATTCCCCCAAGTGTGTGTTGATTAATGAGTTATTCGATCAAGTAAAGGCATGAATGATCCTCTAAGTGATTTATCAGTGATGAAGGCATGTGACCATGACACTAAGGGTGGTGATTAATTTGAAATGTGTCTTGGCCATCAGTAGATGGTGAGTAAGTGCTTTGAAAAAATAGAATTAGAAGTGGAAGTGGAAGTAGGATAGGGGAGAAACATTTCTTATTAGTGGTGGTAGATGGTTTACTAGTATTGATGACAACTATAAGAAGTCTTGATGGAAGCCAGAATGTGGACTGAGATTTTGAGAGGTGAGTGGCATAGGAGTTTGACTTGGTAATGTCACAAATGAGTGGAGGAGGAAGACAATGTGATACTGGAGTTTGAGAGGTAGTTTCAATAGGCGGCAACTTGAGATTTCCTTAGAAGGAACCTTAGAAAAGTTATAGCATGATGCTCATTAGACATAGATGAATCAGATTTAGGAACCCATTGGATGTAACAATTGTAGATGGGCATACAAGATAATGTTGTGCAGCGAATAAGATAAAGCATTGATGCTCAATATGCTTGATTCTTTGTCGTAAAACATAGTAATCATTGTCGTTATGCCCATTTGATTCGATGATAATTACAATATGGATGACCTTGATATTTTGTAAGTCGATAAGGAAGATAGCCATGAGTAGATGGTAAAATGATCAATTGATGACTAAGGAGCTCAATAAGAATGTCATTTTGGTTTAGCATTTTGATCAAAGGTGAGAGGCTCTAGTAATGGAAAGACTTGAGGCTCATTGATATGAGCACATGTAGAAGACATAGAATGAATATGTGATGTAGGAGGAGAGAAAATCATGATACTAAGAAGTGTCCTTAAGATGTTGGATTTCAGATTTAAGAGATATAATTGTGGATTCCATAGCCTAAATTTTGTCTTGATAAAATAGAGTATGCAAATCTTGAATTGAATCCAATATGGGTTGTATTAGATGGAGGATCACAAATGCTAGGGTCATCAAATAGATGATGGAAAATATGACTTATTTCATGTGGTGGCATATCTTTAGGAAGACACATGGATTCTAAGGATTTTTGTAGAACAACTTGGCATTCGGGATGCATTTTAAGTAAATTAGACAAAGGAATTTGAGGAACTTTATGACCCATGATAGAAGAAATATGAGGATCCAAGAATATTCGACTGAGATCGGGTTCACCAAAATGATTAAGATAAAATGCAATTTAAGTGCCTAATCTGAATGTTATTGCAATAGTAAATGAATGAACAATGAAACTACAGAAAATGATACTCAAACAAGTAAGAAATAAATAATGAAACCCTAATTGAAAAGAGAGGGTAGAAAGTGTTAAGTTGATTCAATTAGAGTTCTAGAGATAATGCACAGAGTTGGATAACCTTAGGTGAAAATACAAAGCATTACTGCTTGTCACACTAGAGCTCATAAAATTTATATCTAAGGAGATAGGTTGGACTAGGGCACTTGGAGAGGGATAGGGGAAACCCATGGGCTCCCTAGACCTTTTTCTGGGCACCTGGGTCTACGAAAATGCTCAGAAAACCTCAAAATTCTGAAGTGTCGCAAGGTGTTCACCTTTAGTCACCACCTTTGATCGCTCCAAGATCTTCGAGGCCACTGTAAACCTGCAATGAAGAATGTACATGCAAAACCCTCAAATAGACATCAAATCCCAAAAAGGAAAGATGCAAAATAAGGGGTCAGACTGTCCTTAGTTTTCACAATGGTGAACTTAATATTGAGTTTTGTATAATATCTCAGACACAATGTAGTTTTTTGTGTGTGTGAAAAATTGTGCCCTAGGTTGCTCTTTGTGTGTCACACTTGGATAATGATATAAATAACTAGATGTAGTAAATGTAGTAAATGTGTGCATGGAATAGAATGAACTTCCCTCATATGAAGTGTGATGTAGAAAACCAGCCCTTGTGTCCCTTATGATGGAGCTAGATGGATGTAATGGAGATCTTAGATGCCTTGATGGATGCAACCTTAGGTGGTGATAGATAGTGCCTAGTGCTTCGAAGTCCCTTATTATGATCATGTAAATTTATATTTATATGATTCCATTGCTTGAATTTTAATTAAGGATGAAAAAGGCTGACTACCAAAAATATAAGATGCTCAAATTGATAGAAATGACCCAAAAAGTGTGAGTAAAGTACAAAGGGGACATGGGTGCCTAGAGGGGACGAAGGGCATTTGGCGTTAGCATCCTGGCTGGGCACTAGTGTCTAGGATGACAAATGTTGAAGTAGTAAAAAGGAAGACTGAGCAAAAAAACGTGTAAGACCAAAATTTGCAACAAAAAGAAAAGAAAGGTGGCCAAATACATGGGTTAATTAGTATTTTTCTTACTTAGGAATCACATGAATAGTATTATGTAATCAAGACTAGATAATTACCCAAAGTGCATGATTTTTTGTCTACAGTTACTCTACAAGTAGGTTTTAATAAAAAAATCTATTTTTTAAAATCATTTGGTGAACCTCATTCGTGATCGGTCATTTGAATCCCTATTCTATCAATCTCTCTTTCATGGGTCGTAAGGTTCCTCAAGTATCCTTACATGACCTACTTCAAATGCACCAACCTTGTAAAGTTGTTCTCCAAAAAAACCATAGACATTATGTATCTACCTTGCGATATGCCACCTACTGAAGTTAGTGAAATTTTTCCATCATCTATCTAATGAATTTATCAATCCTAATCCTCCATCCAATCAACCCATCTTAGAGTCCATTCAATCTTTACATTTTTTTATTTCTAGACAAAATTGAAGTCTATGGAAACAACGATTACATCTCTTGAAGATGAAATCCAACATATTAAGGATTCTTCTCAAGCCCATGCTAGTTCTCCTTCTACATTTCCTTATACTTCTATGACTTCTACATGTTCTCCATATCAGTGAGCCCCAAGTCTTGTCGCTAGCCACACCTCTCAAGTTTGATTTCAATGCTAAGAAACATGATATCCTTCCAAATCTCCTCACTCATCAATTGATCCACTTGCCATCTACTCATTACCATCCTTCTTATTGGCTTGAAAAATACCAAGGGCCTCCATATTGTAAATATCATCGAATTAATGGACATAATGAAAATGATTTCTACGCTTTAAAAAGAATAATTAAGCATCTTGCATATCAAGGTTTTATCTCATTTACTTCACAACATCTTGCTACATATCCAATTGCTAAATCCCAATGGGATCCTAAATATGGTCCTTCCATCTCTAATGAGCATCATTTCATTGTTACTAATGTTCCTCCTTTGGTCAGTCAAGTTTTACTTATCGAACCTAGTGTTAGACCATATTTTAAAAATATCCTCCCCATTATCTCCTCTTATTAAGTTATCTGACAATGTTACCGACTCCAACTAAGTAACCTCCTAAAAAAAATCAGTCCATCCCCCTCCTCGTCTCAAGTCTTCTACAACACTACCAATTCCCACTAAGCAACCTCCCTCTAAAAATTAGTCCATCCCCTCCTCCTATCAAGTATCCTACAACGTTATCAATCCCAGATAAGTTACCACCATTCAAGTTCCACTCTCCACCCTACTCCAATTCAATGTCCAATTTTTTTTTTCAAACAAGCTAATCCTTACATTGATGGCCAAGACACATTTCAAGCTTTGCCACCATGGCATGGTCCTTCTCACATCACCACCTAGATATTTATCACACACATACATGAGGGGCATCACATTTTCCTTCCCCCCCTCCTAACATCATTAGTTGTTTATAACACCTACTATCATGCTCTATTCTTCACACTTCATCTTTCTCACTACTCTTACGCATCTTGATACACATATTATATCATCATTACCCTATGATGTAATCTAGTTCCACGGTTCATACTTGACTACTGAGGGTCTAAATCTGAAATGAACCTCACCACATTCACTCTTCACACTCTACGCTTCATGATCTATATTTCTAGCACACATTTTCAAACCATTTCCCATTGACACACTCATGTTCTATGGCCCCTTCTTTATTTTTGAGGGGTCTTCTATAAATGAACCTCATCTCATGCACATCCGCTGGGGGGAACACTACTTCTTCCACATTCACACTTTGCATTCCATTCCATTCACACTCACAACATATTGCATATCTTGGTTACACTTTCTCTTTCTTGCTTATACTAGTTACATGATGCACTTCGCTTATTATTTTATAGAAAAATGTGATGCAAGAAAATATTAGTTGTGAAAATGTGAGAAAACAAGAAAAATTGTTCTCCTACTCTAATATTCTCAAACAAAACCTCAGTTAGAGCAATGGATATAAATAAGGAGAGATTTAATACCTGCACTTACCTGTAAGTTGCACAACTCCTTTAATGTGTTATATTTTCTCTTGATTGATGTTGGTTGCTCTTGGATTACTTCATATTTATGTGGATAAACTTGGGAAACACCCCCCCTTTGCTTGCATTGGATGATTGCTTGATAAAAATGATGATGGATTTATTGTAGATGGATTATAGATAAATTATGGATTGATTGAGTTCTAAGAGGATAAAATGGATGGGTTGAATGGCTTGCTAACTAGCTAGTCCTAATGGAGGAAGAGAGCTCAATTTATAGTTTGTGTTTGGAGGATTCAATGGTGGAGGATGCGTGTGAGGAATGGAGAATTATAGAATGGATATTTCTATAATTTGAAAGAGGTTTTCATTTAATTACAAATTCAATGGAGACAGGGAGATATATTTGAAATTTTAAATATGAAAGAGGGAAATTTAGAGAGGCTTCTAGAAATAGAAGCCTCTAGATTTATAGGCGGAGCATGTGATTAGGATTAGGATTATATTAGGTTAATAAATGATGATTAGTGGTGAGGTTACACAGAAAGGCTAGGTGTAGGGATGTGTAGGGTAGGTGGGTAAGTAGATGTAATAATATTGAATTCCTATAAAATGTTAATAGGGATAATAATAATTAATCTTGTGATTAATTATTATATAGTTGGAAATGGGAATAATGTAGCTTATAGGAAACAACACAATTAGAATTTGATGGGGGGCTTGCATAGCGAAAAATGTGAATTTGAGGGTTAGCAAAAAATTATGAATTAAGGGCTTAGCGCATGGTGAAGTGGGGTTTCAGACCATTGAGATGGGGGTGTACCAACCAGTGCTACCCTGTGAGATTAGATGATCGGTTTCTCGGGGCCCCTACTAAGCGTTAGGGTTTATGTCAATTTTCTAAAGTCAAATGGATTCTGGTTGGATGGAGAAGTCATACCTAGTGGACCCCATCAAGGTGGAAAAGTCTTAGTTACTCACCCTTTCACAATTTGAATTCAATTTTTTCAAAGGACAATCTGTAATCTGGCTCTTTGATAGATCATTCCTCTCCATTCTCGTAAGCTCTCATCTCGTTAAGACTATGGAATAGGCAAGTAGGATCTTCTTCAGGTTCCCATGGCCCTATCCTCACTCTGAAATCCCACTCCCAACGTGAGAAGGATCAGCCTTTGGCCCATTTGGATCAAGCTTCGTCTTCGTATCATGTTGATTCCTCTAAAACTAGACAGGGTACAAAGTTCAACTTGGATGACATATCCCCTGCAAACCTGGCTCAAGACAGTAAAGTGATTTTTGGGGAGGAAGAAGGGATGGTGGGTCAAATTTCCCTATTTTCAAGTAGAGTTGTGATGGCCAAATTCATAGGGAAATGGATTTCCATAGGAGATATCACTTCATGGTGTGAAAAATAGTGGGGTCTAGGTCTGAGAGTCCACTTCTTAGCCAAGGGTTTCTTCCTTATTCTTTGTTGCAGATTAGCTATGAAGGAGGAAGTTCTTCTGAACAAGTCCCCCTTCCTATCAAAATGGGGGCTTCTACTACAAGTGTGGGTTCTAAAGCTCGACCCTTCCAAGATCTCCACAAAAGCTCAACAAGTCTGAGTCTGTTGTATGCCCTTCCTATAAAATATTGGAATCCCAATATTTTGTTAAAAATCTACAGAAGCTTGGGGGAAACTTTTTTAGATTGATTCTAGGACTTTGGAAGGATCCCTTATTGCCTTCACAAGAGTGTGCATTGTTTTTGACCCCTCCAGACCTTTTCCAAATGCAATATAAATCCAAGCGCCCATGTGGAATTCGTCTCAAGCCATGGAATATGAAAAAATCTCTCAAAATTTCTTCAAATGCGGCATCTCAGGACATTTCCAGGCGGAATACAAACCCCTCCCAAATTATTTTTGATCTAAATGGGTTCTGAAGTTAGATATGTTGGGGAAACAAGGTTCAAAAAACTCTTTCCTTACCACACCAAAAGAAACAATCTCATATTTAAAGGGAATTATTTCTCTACAAAATCTCCTTAAGGATTCTAGAAACATCATGGAGGAATCCACCAAATTTTTACCACCTGGTACAAGAAGGGATTTAATCAGGTCATGGTGAAACGATGGAGGCCTTAGAAACTTGGATGCAGGGGAAGGATGTTTCTCCCAATTTCCTGCAAGCCTCTCCAGTGGCTCATAAACTAGGGATAGAGGAGGGTTCTTTTCCAGTGGTTGTCCCTATTTTAGAATGCTCGCTAGCAGTCACTTCAGGCATCTCCAAATCATCCAATGTTGGACTCTCATCTCCAATGGGAAAACCTAGTTCAGAGACTAAATTCAATAAAGAGATTGGTGAAGGTAAGAAGGGCCTGTTAAACACTGCACAATTATATAAAAAAACACCAAATAATAATTTATTGAATTTAGAAATCATTCGGGATATATTATCCATGTACGAGATTACAATATATAAAGTTTGATCTCCTTGATTCTAGGAACCAATAGTCATCCCTCATATCTCTCAACCCCTTCCTAGAATCTCTAAATCTATCCCAAGGATATCTCTCTAATACCTTTATTATCTCACACACCAAAATATCTACGTGAGTTGTTCTCACAACACACCAAAATACTAATACTAACTATTACAACTATATTATTAATATGAGTTCTATAAACTCATTATTAATAATATTACAATTTATTAATAATGTCACAATATATTTGTAACATCCTCTCCCTTATTGTTAAAATTATTAATTCCCAATATACACTCCCCTAATGTTGACATTATAGAAACAACAATCACACTTCCTACTACAGCTTGTCGCCCATGCGTGCTCATGATCTGGATAGTTTTGTAGGTCAACCAACAACTTGAAAACAAAGTATGGTTTTATAGGACAACCAACAACCCAAAACAAAGGATGGTTTTACAGGATAACCAACAACCTAAAACAAAGGATAGTTTTACAGGACAACCAACAACCCAAATATTATGTTGTTATTTTTCCTTTGTGCTTTCATCTGTCCACTATGTATTTCCTTCAGGGAATCATGTAGGAACCATTGCTTACTAAATACAAACTGAATAGAAGGAAAATTGAACATTGAGACCATGTTCCAGTTCCCCCCTCAATGTCAACATTTAACATATTCAAATAAGAACTCTGAAATCATACTCCAAATCTGAAATAATAGAAACACACACACACACACACACACACACACACACACACCAAATCTTCATGTGGCCCCATCGTTGGTGACTGATGAGAGGTCATTGATTGACCTCCTTTCTTCGTTGCCTCCGTCCTCTAGATAATGCACTCTTTACTTAATAAAATAAGTCTTCATCACTTTGCTGAGCATTTGTTTCCTCATTATCAGAGTGGGTAGAATTCATATCCCAATCAATTTTTTCGTCTTTTTTTTCCTAAATCAAGGCTTTATCCTTCAATTTACCATTAAGGAAATCTTGTTCTCTTTTCTTACAATACATAATACAATATCCAGGAGCATTACAATAGTGACAAAGAAATTTTCGTGGACCTTGGGAGGTTGGTTTTTGTTTAAAAGAAGGCTTGAATCTTCCTTTAGCATATGATTTGTTTCTACCATACATTGTAGTTTCCTCTAGATCAATCTTCTTAGTTATATTTTCTTCTTCTATCAGAGAAGAAATTAAATCCTCTAGACTCGGAGTTATGTTTCTCAAAGTGAAGACCATATTAGAATAGCTAGGAGGCATGATATTAAGTAATATTGATTTTGCATCATCATCAAGCACATCAAATTTGATTCCAGCTAATCGATTTGAAATAGAATGAAACTTACTGATATGTTCCACCATACTTTCTCCTTCCTCCATTTTGAGTCCGAACAACATTTTCTTGAGTGCCATTGTTGTGCTCTCTGCTTGTGACCCAAATAGTTTGGCCAATGTCGTCTAGATCAAATGTGATGTCTTTGTTAGATCTATGTGATGTAGGTAGGCATTAGATAAACCTAGGCCAATAAGCATCATTGTTTTTTATCCTTTTTGTCTCATTTGTTGCTTCATCTACGTCATGTCGTTTATTGATTTTTCCTTCCACAATCTCCTATAGATCTTTGTTAATCAGCAACAATTGAGTTCTAACCTGCCAGGTATGAAAATATTTGCCTTTTAAACTTTTAAATCGATTTAACTTGTCCTTGTCGATTTAAAGAATTAGATGTCAGTTTCAACCGAAAATACGTCCGTGAGGTAATTTTTTTTATTTTTTAGACTTTTACAATGACTTTTTTTTAATTTTGACCAAACAACAACAATATTGACAACCTTTTACAATTGACGATAAAAGACTTTTGACACCTTTAATAAAAGACTCAAGAAAAATGATATACAAATATGACTTTTGACAACATAGAAGCTTGTCCACATTACATAGAGTTTAACCATTGTTTATAAACAAAACAAACTAAACCCATCATATATATTTAAAAATGAGTAGACTTTACCAAATACCACGGGCTCGTTACCACTAAAATTAAAACCTATAAACATGACATTCAAAATTTTGAGCTAAACAAAGCTAAAACGTCTCATGCAAAATCGACTTTATAAAACTGAACTTGTCTCCATACCTGTGAGTCATGTGTTGAAACAGTGGGTGAACAATTCGAAGGAAAACTTAAACCGCCATATACTCATTCAGGTGAATGATATTTCCGCATTTGTTGATGGTCTTAGAGATTCGTTGTTATTGACGAGTATGAAGCACGTGGGCAGGTTTGAAACCACTGTTAGAAGTTGCAATATAATATGATAACACACAGTGTATTCACATAGATACATAACAACATATTCAAGTCAATCAACATGGCCATGCACAATATGGATTGCACCATTGACAACACCTCCTCCATGTTAATGCTAAGTCTTCAATGAAAAATTCAACACTGGATTTTAACTCTAATAAATTTGCTAGAAATTTGAGTCACCAACATATTCGAATTGAATGTATCATTTTAAGAACTATTGCATTGGCCACGTGGAGGGTTGATCAGATTGCATAATGAGATTTAAATGAAAATAATAGATAATGTTACAGAATATTCTTCCAATTAAGGGAACTTGCAGATCAATAAAATAATGACGTTTCCTTGCACAGAGACGTTTCGTGTCAATCAATTATATAAACTCCTCAAAATTGAATCAAAACGCTATTATACAAAATAGATCTCAAATATTGAAAGGAGGAATTTCAAATCAAAACGCCATTGTTGTCGGTAGAAGAAACAAATGCCACTACCATCGAACTTTGAGCTGACTATATGTGAGTAGACTGACGTGAGTAGATTATTAGCACATTTGCGCCATTTCTAAAATGGATACAGTTGGTCACAAATTAGGACTGAAGATTAGTGAATGTAAGAAGAATACAACATTATTTTCTCATGGAACAATGAGACCGCAAGAATGAAGTCTGCAAATATACCAAATCAAGGATGAATTGATATCTTGAACTAAAATAAACATGATATTCCAGAAAAACAAAATGCCAAATTCTCAGAACAAAAATGCAAATAGTGGATCACGTTGTCAATACAACGCTCAGGAACTACTACAGATTCATAGTTAAGAAAGACTCTAAAGCCGCAGATAGAAGAGCTCAAACAAAATCCATTCAACCTTATCTAATACCACTGTTAAACACTACACAATTATATAAAAAACACCGAATAATAATTTATAGAATTTAGAAATCATTCAGGATATATTATCCATGTATGAGATTACAATATATAGAGTTTGATCTCCTTAAATCTAGGAGTCAATAGTCATCTATCATATCTCTCAACTCCTTCCTAGAATCTCCAAATCTGTCTCAATGATATCTCTCTAATCCCTTTATTATCTCACACACCAAAATAGCTACGTGAGTTGTTCTCACAACTCACCCAAATACTAATATTAACTATTACAACTATATTATTAAAAAGAGTTCTATAAACTCATTATTAATAATATTACAATTTATAAAATATGTCACAATATATTTGTAACAGATCCAAATAACTAATTTCTTTCCAAAATTAAGTAAGGAGGGCTCATCCCTCCTGAAGGAAAAATGAAGATCATCTCATAGAATGTTAAGGGCGTTAACGCCCCTAACAAACAGTGCTTAGTTAAGTGTTGTATTCTCAAGAAAGAAGGAGACATTTGTCTTTTGTAGGAAACTAAAATGTCCTCTTCAAATATCAAAGGTTGTGGTCTCTCTAAAATCAAAGGTTGTTTAGGACTTTCAGTCGATTCAATTGGTGCCTATGGGGGTCTGGGTATCTTCTGGTAGTCACACAAAGATTCAGTTTCATTGATTAAAGAAAAAACTCACTTTCAATGGTGTTAAGTTCAAGTTCTTCATACCAATGTGTGATTTCTATTGTGTAATGTTTATGCTTCAAACAAATTAATTTCCAAAAGGAATATGTGGTCAGAACTATCCAGATATCTGGAAACCCATAGAAAATGCTCTAATTTTGTTTGTTGGGGATTTCAATGCTATAAATTTAGATAGGGATAAGAGTGGTGGCATCTCCAAAAATCCTCAATCTCAATTCGATTTCTTCTCCTTCATTTAGAATTCTACTTTTCTAGACTTGGAGCCTAAACAAGGTTGGTTCACCTAGACAAATCAAAGGTTCGGATTTAACAGGATTGTTGAAAGATTAGATAGATTCTTGGCTAATGGAAACTGGCTTTAATAAAACATTATAATGGAAAGTGTTGTTCTTTCAGTCTCTAGGTCAGATCACTTCCCTATTTCCTTGCTTATCTCATTGGATCTTCCTCCTAGAAAATCCCCTTTCAAGTTCAAACTAATGTGGCTTAGAGATGCCTCGCTGTCAGGGTTAATTAAAGAATGGTGGTCTCCTACAACATCAAAGATACAAAGATGTTCATACTTTCCCATAAACTATATAGACTTAAAGGTCAGTTGATTGAGTGGAATAGAAGTCATTTCAAGAACATATTTAAGGAGAAGAAAAGAGTTGAGGTGGAGATCAAGGAGTTGAATGAGTTCATATTCATAAATGGCATGGGTCAAGATGAATACCTGAAGGAGAAAATATTTTTTGTCAGGAATTAGGTGAGATCCTGCTGAGAGAGGAATTTTTTTGTAAGCATAAGTCCAAAGAATTATGGTTGAAGGAAGGGGAAAAAAACATGAAATATTTCCAATCTTCCCTTAAGGCAAGGAAGAGATCTAATTATATTTCAAAGCTAAAATCCTCACAGGGGGATTGGATCACTGAGAAACCAAGGATTAAGGAAGCATGTGTCTCCTAATTTTCTGATCTTTTAGGTGGAGACAATATTTGACATCAGACCTCTCAAAATTCCATATTATCCTTGATTCCAAAGATGGTAAATGAAGCTGGGAATCTCAAGCTCATGGCTCCCTTTTTAGTTGAAGAAATCAAAGTAGTAGTCTTCTCCATGGAGTGAGATAAATCCCTAAGCCTGGATGGCTTCCCAGTGGCCTTTTCCCAAGATTTTTGGTAAGTTGTGGGTTCAGATGTATGGGAGGAGGCCGAGGAATCCAGATCCACAGTAAAACTCTTGGTGCTTTGAATCATACCTTCATTTTCAAGTTCCCCAAAAACACCCAATAGAATCCCTAGACAATTTTAGCTTGAATTCTTTCTGCAATATCTCCTATCAGATAATTTGAAAGGCTATTTCTCTCCATATCAAAACGTTCCTGGAGGGAATCATTTCCAAAGATCAATGTGATTTCCTTCAAGGAAGATGAATATATGAAAAATTCATTCTTTAGCATGAAATCATTCATTCCTTGTCTCTGAATCATCATCCAGGTATGTTATTAAAGCTAGATTTTGGTAAAGCCTATGACAGGTTGAATTGGAGATTTCTAATTCAAGTAACGTTGACGCTTGGTTTTAACAAGGTATTTTGTAAATGGGTATTCAATTACATTACCACTTTAAAATTCTATGTCCTAATGAATGGATCAGTAGAAGGAAGTTTCACGGGTAATAGGGGGATTAGATAGGGAGACCCCATTTCTTATTTTCTCTTTCTTCTAGTAGCGAAGTCCCTTAGTAGAGAAATGTATAAATCCATCTAGGATGAGCACTTGCAAGGTCTTCCCATTGCAGAGGGGTCAGATCCCATTTCCCACCATCAATTTCTGGATGACACTTTTCTCTTCATGATAACCACAGTGAATGAAGCCAAAACAATCAGGGACATTCTAGAGAAGTACTACTAAGAAGTTGGATAGGTAATCAGTTTTCCCAAGTCCTTGATTTTCTTTTTCAACTCATCCCCCTCTCTACAAAGACATATCAAATAGATGCTAGGAATATCAAGTGGAACTCTTCCTAAAAAATACTTAGGTATTCCCCTCTTCACTGGAAAAGGGAAAACCAATATGTGGAATGATTTAATACTTGCGTTTGAACAAAGACTGTCCTCTTAGAAAGGAAATTGGATCACCTTCGCTGGTAGACTTTTGCTTATCAAATCAGTTCTCAGTGACCTCCCCACTTATATGTTATCTTTCTTGAGAATGTTGAAATCAATCCTTGTAAAAATAGATAAATTGTTAAGGACCTTTCTTTGGCAAGGTACAAGATTAGAGAGAAAATTTCACCTTGTCAAATGGGAAGAGGTCAAATTACCAAAAGATCTTGAAGGAGCAAGAATCTTGGAATTGAATCATCAGAATACCACCTTGGGATCAAAACTTATTTTGAATACGATCTCCAATCTATCTAGCCTGCTAAATAATAACTTGCTTTAAAAATATCTTCCTTCGAACAAGCCATAATGCATAATAACAAGTCAGGAGCTCCCGAGAGGCTCCCACATATGGAATTTTATTTTCTTTTGTAGAAATGTATTCTTAACTCTGACCTCTTGGAAGATATGGAATGGGAAGCAACCAAATTTTGGGAGGACTCCTAGAACGGTCATCCAACACTACTCACTAACAATGTGTTTGAACCCCTAAGAGAAATTACAAAAGCACCTTAGGGTGATAAGGTTGTTGATTATGGATATCAAATGGAGGATAGCTCTCTGGTATTTAGGTAGAAATTAGTGGAGGATTTAGATGTTCCCCAATCATCCAGAGACCTTTTCAAAAGTATCATTGAATCTCGTAAATCCAACTTCTTCGTTTCTCAGGATCAGGTTCTTTGGTTAGGAAATAATTCTTGATAGTAAATGGAAAAATATAGTTATGATTCTGTCTTTCTGAGGGAAGTAAGAAGCCCTTCTATGTGGATGGGATGTTGGGATCCCAACTACATGTAAAAAATGAAATATTTTAGATGCTTGGTGTATAAAGGGAAGGTCCTCACGTAAATCAGGAGGAGAAAATGGGGATATCATGTACCTTCCCACTATCTTCTCTGAAAAAAAGATGAATGAAGAATATCTAGATCATCTTATGCTACACTATCCATTCACCTTCCGATGTTGGACATGGTTGTGTTAAAAATTAGATTTGGCTTGGGTCCTAGCCATCTCAATCAAGAATACCTTAGAATCCTGGACAGTACTTAAGAAAAACCACTCCCTTGGATCCATATGGATATGTAGCCCTGTTCTCTTGATCTGGCACATCTAGTGGGAAAGAAATCTTCGACTCTTCAGAGACTCTTCCTTTGGGGTTGATTCCATAATCCAAAAATTAGAAGTAGCAATCTCAAATAATTTCAGTTCTAATTTTTGTAATCTAGCTAATTTTTCTAATTGGGATGCATCGATAAGTAAGGCATGGCCTCTTATCAAGCTATCATCCCCTGGATCTCTCTAGAATACTGGAAAATCATATGCAGAAAAAAGGATAATAAGAAGCAAGACTAGATGGTCCCCACCCCCTGAGTTTTATAAGTTAAATTTCGATGGGGCCTCTAAAGGGAACACCAGGCTTTCAGGGGTGGGGTGTGCAATTTGTAAAGAAAATAGTGAGGTAATCAGCTCAGGCTCCTTCCATCTTAAGGAAATAACTTTCAATCAAGTAGAAGCACAAGCTCTTCTTCACGGCGAATAGAGTGTAGTGGAAAGTGGGTGTACCTATCTATTCATAGAGGGTGACTCTTAAATTATTACTTAGGAAATCATCTTAGGAAAATATGTTAATTGGAACCTTGATTTTTAGATTTCCAACTCCTTCTTTTGGTTGGCTAAGTTAGAGACATGGAATATTTATCATGTGTATAGGTAGGCTAATGAAATGGAAGATCACCTAGCTAGTCATGACATGTGTAGTCATTTTTACACCCCATTAAGAACAAGGGAACCTCAAGAACACCAGCCTATCACCTAGCAGGTGTTGGGTGCTCACTTGAGGCACGCGAGAGGGAGCCGAGTCTCTCTTTTATGTGATTCTAATGGAAGGCATAGTTCATGATTCTGACTTATTGATTTAACAGACATGAAGATGCTATAGAGCTCAGGATGGCTCCTACGCCCCCTCAGTCATAATAGAAACAAAGCATGTAACATGAATAATAGAACCAAGAAGTTGTAAATCCAAAAATATAATTAACCATTCAAGTAAGGTCCATGATTATACAAGATCAAAAGTAGAGTAAAAACATGTAGATAATACAAAAGGAGATCTTAATGTAAACATGATGGTAACCTTATCATATTCATTCATAGTCTTGCTACAAAGTATCACAGAGAGGTAGACCATAGTCATGCACCATATCTGGATCCATACATGTATTCTCATAAAAAAAAAAATTGCATTTCCCATTTCCCATTTCCCCATTACATCCTTATTGGAATCCTTTACCCATTTTCATCCCATAGTTCTTGCAACAATTCTGCAGATCTCCGCTACCTCACTTTTGTCTCTGTTCTTTGCCAAGGGTGTGCATATAAATAGGCATCTGAGCTCTAACAAACTCTTCTTCAGCCTCAGATCTGGCCCCAAGTGTCAAGGTCTGGGTCACCCAGGCGTATACCTCTCTATGTCATGATTAGCTTTTTGGATCTTCCTGTCGCAAGGTATATTCCTTCCAGGACACCCTATCGCCATCCTGGAACCTTATTCAAATGAAACACGTTCTTCATGTGTCCAATCAACAAGGCTGAAAATGGCTAAGTCCCGAATTGTTCTTCATGCGGCGCAAGCATCCTTGGTTCTTCAAGAATCCTTTTTGAATATTTCCTTACGTGCCTTCACTTATGCTTCCTTCGGCTGTATGCACCTATGCACCCTTAATATTTGGAAGCTATATTAGGGGCCCAACATTACTCCACACTTCACTTGTTCTCCAACCTTGGGAACCTTCTCAAAGAATGTAGTACAAAAAGAATGCAAGGCATTTCCTTGGAAAAGAATGGGGGGAAGAATAAAGAAAGGGGAAGAGAAAGAATAGGGGGAAAATTTCCTAAAGAAGAAGAAGGGAAAAATTTGTTGTAGGTCAGCCTCCAGTGTACTCCAAGCACTGACTTCCTCCTATGCTTTAGTGCAGATGTCACCAACCAAGGTGCTCACCTCATCGAAGGTTAACCTTTCCCCTTGTGTGGTAATGGTTTCCACCACAGTCTCCAGTTCCTTAGCGTGATCTTCCATGGCATCCATCTTCCTCATGATGACCTTGTAGAGCTCTTTTAGTCGGGTTTTGATTGAGACTCACCGATTCTCAATAGCTTCGGATTTCTTTTCCACTTCGGCTATAATCCTTTCTCACTCGGCTCTATTACCCTTATTCTTTTCCCTGAAGTCCTTCAGCTCAACCTCATCGCTGGTAAGTAGTATGCTTATCACTTTTTCTGGATCCACGTAATGGTCGTAAGCGACCCCCGCGGTTTGTGCATCTTCTCTTACATCAATGAGCACTTTGTTGTTTTTGGCCACGAGTGTAATGACCTTAAACTTGTCTTCCTTCTCTAAGCGCGCCGATACCTCCTCTACTGACTCCAATGCCAAATGGTGCCTTTCCATGGTGAGGATCCAATTCAAGTCCTCTAGACACTCCAGGGAGGATCTATACTTTTACGTGGGAGGGTTAAGGTTCGGGTGCTTTGTGATAATCACTTGGGAGATGAGCTCCACCTTCTTAGAAACTTTTTGTACGCTGGCCTTTTCCTCCTGAAGCTCCCTCTGTAGTTGAGCATTGATTAATTTCTCAAAGTTGAGGTCCTTTGTTAGCTTCACTACTTCTTCCTTCCTCTTCTCCAATAGGTCCTCCAAGACTTTAACCTTGTCATTACCGCTAAAGATCCTAACCTCGATTTCCATGGAGACTTTGTTGAGTGCGTTACACACTTGCTCATTTGATATTTGTTGCGTGTTTACAATGGGGTTGTCCCCCTTTCCTTCAGACAACATTAATACTACTCCTTGGTTAACCTCAAACTCAGGCTCATTGAGGTGGGAGTCGAATGCCCATGATAACATCTTCCTTGTTTGTGGGTATCCACCCACAGGATCAAAGGACTCCATGGTGGTGAGCTCCTTGGTGGGCACAGTACTCTGGAAACATGCACGTAAAACTTTTTTGGGGTCATCAATGTAACCCATCGTTGTTCTTCCCCCTTCTGCGCATTTACTTCCTGTGTGCACACCCTTGGGAACAGTTACCGAAAGAGTTGGGCCTTTTTTGCTACCCACACTCTTCTCCCTTTGCTCTTCTTTGAATTCACTGAGCACTAGCTCCGCATTGCACTCCAACTCCTCTTCGACCAGGGTATTAATTATCTTCTTTGCCTCTCTTGTTGCCTTCTCATTCACCTCCTCCTAAGTGAGCTTGGGCATATCTGGCTCCTTGGTACTAGCCCCTTCACTCCTTTCTTTGCTCCGCATGCCTTACTCCCTTTGGGTGCCCTTCCTCCTTACAAAGATGAAAGCATCATTTGTATCCTCTGCTTCCTCTCCCTCTGAATCATGGACATCAACCAGTTCCTGATTCACTTCCAACTCCTCCCCTTCCTCAACATCCTTCTCGCCTACATAGGTGTTCAAGTCGTATGTATCATCAGACTCTCATTCCTCTGTTCCTTATTCTTCTTCCCTTGAAGAAAACTCCAAAGTCAGGGATGCTGTCTTTTCTTCATCTGAAGGTTCTTCAGGGGATGGTGGCTTCGCAGGCTCCGGGGTCTGTTCCCTGACCACTGTTCTCCTCTTCTTCCAGATGTAGGTACTCGGCCCTGCATTATCTACGTTCTACCTCTCCACCGCTCTTTGTTTTTGTTGTTCTTATTCTTTCTCCTTGCACTTTAGCGTGGGCTTCTTTCTTCCCATGGGGTCGTTCGGAATGGATATATCATTCTCCACGTATGTGCCCTTTTCAAATTTTGGCCTTATGCACAGGTAGATCCTAGCAGCAGTGATCTCAGCAATTGGTAAGGTCAACGGCCTTACGATGTGCATGTCTTGTGACATGTACCTTTCAACATACACACACTTCCCCAGGAAGACCAGCTTCTTTCTCATCTCTCTGTGTTCACTTTCAAGGGTGGACATGTCAAGTTTTAATTTCTTCGAATCCTTACACCTGTTTACCCCTGCTTGGAAAAATTGGGCAGTAAATGACAAGGGGAGTTTGAACCAGGGACTCCAACTGCTATCCCCCAAGATGAATATGCCAATGCAGAAGTGATGGTATATCGCGAACTCTACTTCTCCTTCAGTTGCCACGCAGAGTTGTTCTGGGATATGCCATTTAGCCCCAAATGCATTCCTAAGGCACGTGTACCATTTGTCTAAGCGCACCTTGTGCACCCCTTTCATTGACTCACATGTGTATTTATAGAATTTGTCTGCGGGTGAGGGATCTTCAATGGGGTACTCCCATATGAATTTATCAGATGCATCTTGCACCTCGATTTCTAAGAACACAATTGTTAAAAGAATGTTTCCAAACAAGATCTTTCCTCCATTCTTCGTGCTACTTATGATTTCATTTTCTATGTATTGGGAGATGTTATACACAGTGCCTTCTGTGACCTTCCTGCAGACATTTAACCAGGGCTTGCTCACCTAGGTCCACCTCTCTTGCCCATTCAGCTTGGAGACAAGGTGCACGACCATCTTCATCACCGGATCGCTGATATCTGAGATGTCATAGTATCTTGATCCCTTCTTATAATCCCGGGATGTAATGGTTTCTTTGATTTCCTCCTCGTCCTAGAGGTTATCTATGAGTGCATCCCCTTTATAGCTTAGGCATGTAAAATGTGATATTAATTGGGGAGTTATCCACATTTTACACCTTGCGAAGCAGAAGAAATCTTCATGTACGCACGTCATTAACCATTGGTATAGGTGCTCAGGCTTCCCAAAGTATGGCAACTTGAAAAGATAGAGAAGCCCTACCTTCTCCATTTTCACCTTGACTATTTCGCTATAGATTGTAATCCCGTCAGGTGTTCATTTGTTTGTGGGGCGCACCATCTCCAGCACCATTTCCTTTGTGATTATACTTGACCGATGATTGTAGTCGATCACGGTCATCTATCTTATGTGGGACTCCCACTCTTTCCCTAGCAAAACCCCATCCAGGTATTGTATCTCTGATTAACATTCCTCATTGGTATCCAAGGGGATTTCTTCTTCTTTCTTCTTTCCTTTTCCCTTAACCTTTCCCTTCATGGATTGTACTGTAGGCTTATCAACTGGTTTTATGACCATCATTTTACCCTTTTCTTTCATTCCCTGGTTACTTTCGAGTTGTCTAAGATTTTTATTCGCGCACTCCGTGCCCTAGAGCACAAACCCTAATCTCTTATTTTCCTCCTTCGATCACGATGCTCTTTCCCAATGTTCCTCACACCCGTGAATCACTTCTACTCTGGTTTGTAGATCTAACAGACTGATTGCACGTAAGTTTTTGAGATTTTCCTTCACACGAGTTAGCTCTCAAAACCCTAGCTCTTGAAAGAAAATCGCTCTCCTTGTTTTCACAAAGTAAAATAATGAACTGACCATCCTTGTATTTATAGCTTTTCCCACTTTTATGCATTAAAGGCTAGGCTACCTACCATCGTATGACAATATTTAATGTGGAATTTTTCAAACAAACCCGACTTCAACACTTTTCCTTACGCACCCAATCCTTGCGCGAAAAGGTTTTCACCTGTGCCCAATCATTGCGTGAAAATTTTTCCAACCTTCTAGCGTGAAAACAATCCATCTTGACAAAAGACTCTTGCGTGCATGTTACCAGAGCCAAAGGAACCTCTTCCATCCTCATGATTCTTGCTTTTGCCTACCTCATGTTTTTCTGCTTTTTCTCCTTGTACATAGATTTCTAATGTATTCTTATTTTGCCATCCATCTTCCTTATTTTCTCCTAATGCCTCTTTTCAACAGGGCCAGTTCGAATGGTCTACCAACCCAATCATCATGTAGAATAACTTCATGCCTCTCTTTATCACCCCACACTAAATTGAAGTGTGGTCCTCTACGCATTCATAAGTTAAAAAGTAATAAGGTTACCGGTGCCCAAGGCGCAAAACAAGACAACAACGTGAAAGGGAAAAACAAGAAAGGAAAAGCATAAAAGGAAATTCTAAACTAACTGGTAGAACTACCTTATTTACAAACACCAAGAAGCATTATTTATAGTAGGGCTTTAGCCTACTCCCATTTAAGTGTCCAGGTAATTTTGTTCCATCCAGCACTTGTAACTGGCACGCATCTGAATCAAGGATGTATGAAATTACATAAGGACCCAACCAATGCACCTTGAACTTTCCAGGATGGCATAGAAATTCTGAATCATATAGCAATACCATCTAGCCAACCTCAAACTGTTTGTTCTTAATGTGGTGGTCATGCCATGCCTTTTGCTTTGCCTTCTCAGTTGTTTGGCTCCATCTTGCTAGTGAGTGCCTTTCATCCAACTTCATCAATTCATCAATTCTTTCTTCCAGTGCTTGCTCGTCATCCAACCCCCTACGTGTGCTATACACAAAGATGGTAACATGAATTCCACCGGTAAAAATGCTTCCATGCGAAACATTAGTTGAAATGGTTTGGCCTTGTTCAACCTTTTATACGTTGTTTTATATGCCCAAAGAACTGTTGATACCTTTTCATCCCAATCCTACCTACCCACATCACATATCTTAGTCAATGTGTGACTAAGGATTTTTTTGAATGCCTCTACAGTCCCATTTTCCTGAGGGTGATAAGGGGTAGTCTTGTGATGGGCTACCATGAATTCTACCAATAGAATCCTGATTGTTTCATTTAAGAAGTGAGTGCCCCTATCACTTGTTAAACTTAATGGGCACCCATACCTGCTGATAATGTTCTCCCACAAAAATCTAGCAGTCGTGGCTATGGTGCAATCCTTAGTGGGTGCGGCCTCTACCCACCTTGTCAGATAATCAGTATAGGTAATGATATACCGCTAGTTAGTCCTTCGCGCAGCTGGTGAGATTGGTCCAACAAAATCTATTGCCCACTTTTCAAAAGGTTCCACATTGGCGATGGGGCACAAGGGCATCTCATCCCTTTTTCTAGGTTTTTCAAGGCACTGGCAGTGGTCACAAGCCTTATAAAACTCAATGCAATCCTGGTGAATTGTCTCCCACCATAGTCTAACGACTAGGATCTTATGCACAGTTGCATTCCCTACATAGTGTCCTCTAGCAATCCCACCATGGGCTTCTTCTATTATAGCTATGTGCTTCATGTTCTAATACACACTGGCACAAAACCTCATGATGGCCCATTTTATACAAATCCCCATTGATCAACATGAAGGGTGTGGCATGTATGGCTAACCTTTTCCTATCCAGAGAATTCATCCCTTCGGGTGCCACACCTTCCTTGAGAAAAACAACAATGTCTTCTAATTCTGAGGGCGCGTGCCGCAACCTGAATAGTTACACATCCGACATGGTTTCCTCTATACTTTGCGCATCCTCTCCCGAATCAATCCTTGATAAATGATTTGGCCCGCAATTGTTCTTTCCTTGGTTTTACCACTACCTTGAATTCAAATTCCTGAAATAAAAGTGCCCAACGACATATGCACCCTTGTAACACTGCTTTGTTTACTAGATACTTCAAGGCCATATGGTTAGTGTAGAATATGAAGGGAGTCACCAGCAGATATTGTCTAAATTTTTGGAGTGCGTAGATCATTGACAATGCCTTGCACTCGGTCATTGTATAATTCTGTTCTGCTGGTGTCAACTTCCTACTTGTAAAACACAAGGGATGATCAACAATCCCCTCTCCTGGTTGAGCAAGAATGGCTCCCATTGCTGTACCAGAGGCATCCACGTGGACATGGAAAGGTTTATCCCATGATGGGAATCTTAGAATAGGTGTGGTGATAATTCTTTCTTTTAGAGTGTCAAATGCCCTCTGCTACGCCTCTCCCCACCGAAAGGCACTCTTATGTCTAAGCAATATTTCCAAAGGCGCGGCGATCTTAGCATATCCCTTAATGAACTTTCTGTAGTACCCAATGTGTCTAAGAAATCCGTGCATGATGCTTTGGCTGGTAGGCTCCCCTAACCCCATAATAACTGTAACTTTCATGGTATCCACCAGTAAGCCCTCTTTGCATATGATATGCCCCAACAACGTTCCAAAAGGAGTTGCAAAGATACATTTCTTGATGTTGAGGGAGATCCTCAACTACCGACATCTTTCAAACATCAATCTCAAGTTATCACAATGGTCCCTGACCAACCCATACACTATCTAATCATCCAAATACACCTGAAGGAATTTGTGGATGAAGTCCTTAAATGCTTGTACCACTATGCATGAAAATACAAGGGCGCATTCCTCAATCCAAAGGGCATGACCATGTATGCAAAAATTCCCCACTCGGTGGTGAAATTTGTCTTATCTTGGTCTTCCTTGGCAATCCTTACTTGGTGATATCCCAAGAATCCATCCGTAAAGGAATAGACCTCATGCCCAACAACTCCTTCCAAAACCTCTTCAGTAAAGGGGGTGGGAAAAGGATCTATGATACAAACAGTGTTCAATTCCCTATAATCCACACATATCCTAATCCAGCCATCCTTCTTTATGCTGATCACCATTGGACTTATCCATTCTGATTCCTCCATAGCCTCAATGATACCAGATGCTATCATTTTTTCTAGCTCTTCTTTAACCCTTACGTGTATGTTGGGATTCATCCTGTAAGGCCTCTTCCTGACCGAGCGCGCACCATCCTTCAACTTTATCCTCATTTCCCCCAATGAATGGTGGACACCTTTCAACTCATGGTATATGCGAGGGAATAAATCCTCAAATTCACACAAGAGATTGATGATCTTTGATACTTCCTTGTCTGACCAATAGTCCCCAATGATAGCTTCCTTGGGCTCCTTCTCCGAGCCGATGTTAACTTTCTTGGTTTTGAGTGGTTCATGGTATGCGCGCGCACATGCATCTGCACTGTCAACTAATTCACATGCTCCAACCGAATGGTTGACATTCAGGATTTCCATATCCTCTCCATCAACAACGTATACCATCTTTCCTTTCTCCTTTTCCACACACGCGCGCTCGAATTGTAGGTCTTTTGGTTCCTCCTCTTCGAACCATGCTTCCAAGCTAGGTCCACCAAGTAAGTTTACTAATCTATCTTCCACCATGGCACAATCCCCTAGAGTGAGGTGTTTGATAGTTTGCAATGCCTCATCAATTGGTTACTTGGTACTTCGGTACTCGAATGTGTGAACCAGGTCAGCTCGCTAACTCCTGCCAATTTCCCATTTGGCGGTGTGTTTTAGAATGGATGTACTAAGAACGTGCACACCTTGTAGTGTTGAATACATCTTGTGCACCCAAAGGGAGGGTGGTAAAGCTTCCGCACCTTCTCCCTAGACCCTCTCACATGCCTGGATGTGGGAAGAGGCGGGTCCATTGCCATTGTAATCCTTGATAGAGGTGGGTATATTACTTTTCAAGAATCAGACAGTGAGCGCAATTCTAACTTCATGCCATTCCAACAAGTTTTCACTATGCGTGGCCCACCACCTTGTTGTTGTGCCTATCAAAACATAACCTAGCATACTTCGTCACTCATCCTCCCTCCAGTGAGCTTCCATTTCTCTTAAAAAGACCTCAGGGTATGCATCCCTAGAATACTTGGTTATTGCCTTTCCTCCCAGGCACCGAACTGTACGTGTCATGGTTACCTTGATCACTGATCCTTTCAGATGTCACCCAATCAATTCATAAGTCCCATGCACCCAATTATCACATGCTATACTGGTAGTATCACTGATAGATTGAGCATCATCAAACTGGATGACTCCTTCTGTAGGGTGGATGGTCTCTAGATCTCTTATGGAGTGCACATATATTCTATCTAGGACCTCCTCTCCAAGGGGTTCAGTATAGGGGGTGGAATTCCCATCAACCAGTGGTATAACTACCCTCTCTTCCTTATTTTCAAAGCTTATGTACCCCTTGTTAAACCGGAGATCTGCATTATTCTTATAACACCACGAGGCCCAAGTAGAGCCTGGGAAATTATCTGCCTTGGCAAGTGCCAAGACTTCAAAATCCCTAGTGAACCTAGTCCCCTGAATGGTAATGGTCGCATCCTTCAAGACACCTATGGGCATTGCCTTTGTCTTATTTTCCATATACAACACATTTGAAGATGGTTGTAATGTAGGTCTTCCCATTTGATGCCAGGCATCCAGAGTGAGAACATTAACCTCTGTGCCTATGTCAATGAGGATGTTGCTAAGAAACCATCCATCCACTACTGCATTCAAGGTAATCTCTTTGTCATAATCAAGGCTATGAGGTGGGAGGTTTGCATGCAGGATCTACCTTTCATGTTCTTCCCCCGTGCATGGCACTTTTTCTCTCAACCATGCTCCTAGAAGGGGAATAATATTCTCCTGCCTCAGCAGTTTACACACCTCCTTAACCTCGTCCAAGTCATCCTTTGGTGCTTCTACAGTTCTTCTTTGCTCATCCTTTCTAGTCTGCTCTTTTAAGCATTGGATCTCCCCTTGTAAACTTTGAATTACGTCCATGGTTTCCTGGTAGAACTTCTTTCTGGTGAGCTGGGTTTGGATACTTCCCATGTACTACTTCTTCTCTCGAAACCAGAGGTCTCTGCCTAGGTGCTTCCCTTACGTGCGCATGGATTCCACCCTTGTTGTTACCATAACAGGCTCTAGTTCTGATTCACGTATTACTCGCAGGAGCCATTGTGCATCATCCTTCTTAATACTCACCATGGCAACACCCTTATCCTTTGGTATTGCTGACTCATATGTTCGTATAACTCTGGGCACTCTTCGTACTTATGTTTTTTTCCACACCATGAGCATTGTAGAAGATCTTGGACATTCACGCTTATAATGGTCTGTGGCTCCACAATTAAAGCATGTCCCTACGCGGGAACTCACTTCTTCCTTGTGGTTACCATGACCATGAAATCCTCCGCAAAACCCTCTTCCACGTGCATCTCCATCTCTGCACTCTTCATACCGACATTCATCCCCTTTGGAACTATGCTGGCAATGCCAGTCTGGCACACACCAAGATCAATTACCTCATGAATCTGGTCAATCAATCTACAATCCTTGGTGTCATGTGTGGTTGAGGTACATATCTTACAATAACAAGACATGTTTTTATGGATCGCGTGCTGCAACAGGGGGCACCTACTTACATCATGGTCTTCGTGACATATTTCACAATTTACTGCTACGGTGTGTACCACCTTCTGAGTACATACCCCACCATTATCCTTTGTGTGCCCTTCTACGTTACAATCCATGCACCACATCCCACCGTGAATCTCTGGAACTGTGTTGGTAGATAATTTCTCCAATTGCTTAGCCATGGTAGCAATCTGAGCCTCCAGAAATGGGCTAACACCAGTGTCAACACTACCAACTACCTCAGCATGCAAAGCAGCTTCCAACGCTTCGCGTGGGTCCGTGAATGTTTTATGAGATAAAGCCCTCCTAAAGGGTGTGATCAACCCTTTGAAAAACCACTGAGCATGTTGTGAAGGGTGGATATCATAAGATAGTTTAGACAAAAGAGTTTTAAAGTGTGCATCATATTCTCGCACGCTCTCTGCCATGCCCTGCTGGATTTCTTTGAGAGAGCTGATGCTCTTCTGTTCAAACTCAGGTATGTGGAATTCCACCAAGAATGCATTCCTCAGCGTGGTATAATCCACAACAGTCTGACATGAGGGTCATACTTTCTATACCAACTATGCATGCGTCCTTGCAAGGTCATCACAAATTAACTAGCCTTTCGATCCTGGGTCGTGATTCCCTTTGCGCACCATAGCAACTCACACTTATGCACATGCTCTGCGGCATCTTCTATCCCATTGTAATCTGGTAAGTGTAGAGACATCTTGAAAAAGACTTGTGGAGGTGGCTGAGGTCCTTGTCCTCCTGATCCAGTCCCTTGGTTTCCTCTCGGTGTTTCCTCCTCTACTGGACCCACTAGATCCTGAGCCACCAGCTCCACCACTTCCACCTCCATATCCTCCTGTGTTAGGTACAGGGCCTATGTGTTTGTCATGTTGAATGCTCCCATCGTCCCACTGAATTAAGCCGATAGTTTGTGAACTAGTACCACTCCCAGTCGTATTTCCTCCACCACTTCCTAACGTGCTTCCAAAACCAGCTGTATATGTGCCTTGTCCAAACATTCCACCAAATACCGGAATAGTGTGTGAAGCCATAGAAGTCCCAAATGAGAAATTGTATCTTCTAGGTGATGATCGGTTACTTCCACTGATATCAAATGGATCAACTATACTTTTCCCTCGTTCGAACAAACCAAGCACCAAGGTTCAGTTGCTAGGTGGGGTTAGATGCGCACCAATGACTCTTCTTTCTCTATGTGATGGACTCTCATCAGAATCCACAAGGTTTTCTCTCCCGCGCTTACCAAGATGGGTTACCATAGACTGTTCAGGTTCCACATCCTCCGCGTGAACCTCAACTCCTTTCCACCATGTATGGCTCCATAACCCACTTGTAATCCCACACTATCTATCGATCTCCTTTTCACGTGCTTCATTATACTTGAGATATCTCTCCTCCCTTTCCTGTTTAGTCGTTAGATCAGCCATCTTCCCCAACCTGGCTTCCTCACCAAGCGCTCAGGGTGGTTTAGCCGGCCATAGGAAATGCCTCTAAACCCATGGTTACCATCAAGATTTTGATCGCAAGGGGAATAACATGCAGAAATGATCCCCTGGGCTCTCGCAAGAACTCAAACTCAGCAACTTCTAGACAGGAATACGTGGAAATGGCGTATTCCAGAGTGTAGCTAGTCAATACTCCCTTCCACCAATGATCTATAGCATGGGTCCATGTTAGATCAACATCTTGCAAGTTCTGATATGTTTCTTGGGTCCAAGGGTGTGATTTATAATACCACCCCGATCTAGATGTATAAGCTGAGAGCCATTCAAATAACTCTACTGGGAAACAACAGAAGAAGGTTTCGTACAACTCATGATAAAGAGTGTCCTCCACCCATCTTCATGTATCTAAACCAGAGTCCAGTACTGAATCTCTGAGTGAATTCATCCTCTGTGCTTTTAAAGTAATCTTTCAACACCTTCAAGTGTTAAGCACTCCGCCATCACTTTTTGCATAGATCATGATGTATGCCATGTTCCACTACAACTTCAAAAAGAGGTCCCAGCAATGGAACCAAGATGTAGTCATTTTTTCACCCCACTAAGAACAAGGGAACCTCATGCACACTGACCTATCACCCAGTGGGTGCATTGGGCGCTCACCCGAGGTGCGCGAGAGGGAGCCGAGTCTCTATTTTATGTGAGTCTAGTGGAAGGCATAGTTCATGATTCAGACTTAGTGATTTAACAGACATGAAGAAGCTATAGAGCTTAGGACGACTTCTACACCCCTTCAGTCATAACAAAAACAAAGCATGTAACAGGAATAATAGAACCAAGAAGTTGTAAATCCACAAATATACTTAATCATTCAAGTAAGGTCCATGATTATACAAGATCAAAAGTAGAGTAAAAGCATGTAGATAATACAGAAGGAGATCTTAATGTAAACATGATGGTAACCTTATCATATTCATTCATAGTCTTGCTACAAAGTATCACAGAGAGGCAAACCATAGTCATGCGCCATATCTGGATCCATACATGTATTCTCATAAAACAAAATTTACATTCCCCATTTCCCCATTACATCCTTACTGGAATCCTTTACCCATTTTCATCCCATAGTTCTCACAGTAATTCTGCAGAGCTCCACTACCTCACTTCTGTCTCTGTTCTTTGCCAAGGGCACACGTATAAATAGGCATCTGAGCTCTAACAAACTCTTCTGCAGCCTCAGATCTAGCCCCAAGTGTCAAGGTGTGGGTCTCCCTAGGTGTATGCCTCTCCATGTCATGATTAGCTTTTTGGATCTTCCTATCACAAGGTATATTCCTTCCAGGACACCCTGTCGCCAGGCTAGAACCTTATCCAAATGGAACACGTTCTTCATGTGTCCTGCTTAAAAGGCCAAAAATAGCTAAGTCCCGAATTTTTCTTCGCACAGCGGCACATGTCCTTGGTTCTTCAAGAAGCCTTTTGAACTCTTCCTTGCGCACCTTCACTTATGCACTTCCTCCAGACCATGCGCATGCCTACACGCCTTTAAGATTTGGAAGCTATATTAGGGGCCCAATACAGCACAGTCTCCTCTGAAAGGTTGAGTATTATTTTTTGTGTTCCATCTAGGCCGGTGGGTAGAGCCATCTATCACATTATTGGGGAAGATTTATTGTAATGCCATGGGATACCATGGGGTGAACACAAAGGTAGCTTCAATGTTTTTGACCAACCTGTTGCTAATTAGAGAGGACAAAGAAAATTTATTCCTAATTACTTGCCATTTCATCCATGCAAGACATGCAGCTAGCCTGGAGGAAACAATATGGAATTTTTTCATGCCTTCAAGCTCCATGCAGCCCACTGTGATTGGCGGCTCAAAATGGTGGCCATGGAATACATGAAAAAATTGGAAATGGGAAATCAGATTATTTGGTGTTTCATTGTGACAATGCACCAAGAATGCCATATGAAGGGCTCTGAACCCACAAATATTTCTCCCCTCGACTTGGAGGAATTGAAAGCCCCCATTGGAGTAGTTCCACCCAGGGTGGCCAAGCTCTAAACCAAAGGGAAATAATCCTATGATTTCCTCCTAAAATAATCCAAGGCATGGGGTGTGACATGCCACTCAAGTGGCTATAAGAGGAAGTCTAAAGCATAGGTAGGAGCTAGTGTGCAGGTGAAGGAGGAGGAGGTCAAAACCTCGACCTAAGTTTGACACCCATGTTCATATCAGTAATGGGTTTTTGTAATTTCATCTATGTACCAAGATGGTAGTTATAGTTTTTTGTAATTTTGTCATAGTACCATGGTGGTCTTTCCTCATAGGTTTCATTATAAACCACCTTGGATTTTAATTTATACATACTATATGTAGTAAGGGAGGGGACCCAAGAACCCCCCTGGTTCAAAGCTCCGGTAAAAAGTGTTTTATTATATAGTTAAAAATAGATAGAATAAAATATTAAAGGGATAAATGATGAAATGGGATATTTAGATAAATGATGAAATTAAGATGAAGGATAAAGGGATTAATGATGATATTAGGATTTAATAATATTAATTAATCTTACGATTAATTACCATATGGATGATGCTGGGATACTTGTGGGACATATTAATCATAATTAATTATGTCGAAATTTTATATTTTTACATTTTACCCTTCTTTGAAGGGTTATTACGTAGCAATGACCATTCAAAGAAAAAGAATAAAATATGTTAATATGGTGATATTATTTCCCCTCAAGGAGTTAGGCGAGGAGGAATGAGTTAAGTAACTACTCAAAAAGAGGAGAGGGCTATGTGAGTAGGTGAGAGAGGATTAAAGGATGAGAAGAGTTGAGGATTTAGATGACTAGAAGATAGGAGGATTCAGAGAATTAGGATTAGAGGATTAGAATATATGAGGATTTATAGGATGAGGAGAGAAGTTTAGAGGATTTGTAGATTAGAAGATTAGGGGATATTGGATTTTGGAGTCGAGGATTCCCTAGTCCATGATGTATGACAAGGGTGAAGATTTATGATGTTGGATTAGAGGATGCCCTAGTCAAGGGGTTAGGTGTTGAGGATTTTATTTTTAGGGATGTTGGATTTGAATATGTTATATTTTGAGATGCTTCAGTCAAGTGGGTAGGATTTGAATATTTGGGGATGGTGGGTTCAATGATGTGACATTTGAGGATTTTACAGGATTAGAGGATGTGTGGATGAAAGAATAAGTATTGGGTTATATGACCGGGGGTGATTGATGAGAGGATTTTAGAATACTCCCTAGCCAAGGTTGAGGATTTTGGATGTGAGAGGATAAGATGTGGATGTGGATGTTGATTGAGAAAGGATTGATTAGATAGGAGGATGTGGAGGTTAAATAGTTGGTTAGATGACGATGAGGATTATGTTTGGATGATGATAAGGTTAAAATATGATGATAGAAAGGGGTTTGCTACCATAAATTTCCCGTTGTTATCATCATTAGCATTTGTGATTGATATGGCATAAAGTAAAATCCAGCAAGGTATAAAGACCATGATGCGTGAATTTCCAAATGCCATGTGTCATCATATCATTGGACCGTGCAAAAGAAAAAGGACCAAAAGGGGCCTCATATCATCATCCAAAATGTAAATGCAAGCAAGTAAGAAAACACACAAGAGTAAAACACACACATCACATTTTTGTATTTTTTTGTGTTTTTTTTAATGTTTTGATTTTTTAGATTTTGGATTTTGGATGTTTAGATTATTTGATGTTAGATGTTGATATTTTGGATTTAGGATGGGATGAAATGGTTGAGATTAGGTAAGATGAAAGGATTCAAGATGGGATAGCTCATGGGAGGATGGGAAGGGATGTAAGGTTTGATGCAAATTTCTCCTATAAGCCCCAAAGCATGTTTGGGTAGGATGAAAAGGAAGGGTTTATGGGACTTGGATAGGTTGGATAGGATAGGAATTGGTTGATAGGTTATGATTAGATGGGATGTATGATGGGAGATAGATAGATAGGACGTGAAATGTGGTATAGGATAAGATGGGGGATATAGAAGATGATAATATAGGCCCCCAGGTATAGGGGATATGGATTGAGGTATAGATGTGGGGTGTCCCCAAGTGTAAACTAGGTTATCCTATGTGAATGAAAGGATGGGTTTTATTTCCCCCAGGTGTAGGGTAGGATGGGAAGTGAGGGGTATCTAAAATGGATGATTCCCCAAGCGGATAGTAGTAAGGTTGTGCCCAGTCATGATGGTGATAGTAGAAAAGGGACATAAGGAGGACTAGATGAAAAGGAAAGGATAATCATTTGCCCATGGATGTTCGATCCAAAGGATAAAATGACGTGGATATGATGGATGGAATGAAAATGACATCATTGATGATCAAAAGATGAGTCAAATGATAAATGTTGTAAGGAAAGATTGGGAATAAACAAAAGTGTGACAAAGGTTTAAACATTACCTGGCAACATACAAGCCCTATGTCTCTTTGAGATCAAATTGGGTATGATTGTGATGGTTAATTATCACTTTTAGTGAAGAATTTATGGGTAGTATGTGAAGATAAACTAGCCAATGTATAGGGAGTGATTAAGTTAATTAGGTGTGTGGAGGGTTAATGGAAGGCTAAGTCATGTATTGCTCTGCTGTCAGTCAGGCGTCTATAGCCCCGACAAAGATACATTTGATTCTTGTCACAACATTGATATGCTGCTAGCCATGCATCCATAACCTTGGTAGAGATGTTGCAAACACCCCTAGAGAGAGTCTTGAGGTGGATTGTATTTTATATTTTTAATTTTAATATGATTTTTTTTTACTTTTTGATATTTAGATTTTTTGCATAAAGAGGTTCCACTCCCTTGAGAACTATCAAGAGGTTAAGGGTCACTAGTAGACCGATGGGAGGATGGAAATGAGTGTGGTGATGACATTTTATAGAGTTTCAAAATATGCACCCAAGGGTCTTCATCACAAGTTGATTAATTTTATTAAAGTGTGTGCATATCTAGGAGGGAAATTGTGCTTGAATGTTGGAGGTAATGATAGACCAAGGTCACACAATTATAGTATGTATTATTGTCTTATAACATGTGTGATTAAGTTGATCAAGTGTTCAAATGAATGGATTGGAAGAGGATATGAATGGATGTGATGATGAGAATGGATGAACTGTAAAGGGATTTGGATGTTGGATGGAAAGAGGATGGTTAGGAATGAAAGAAAACATCCATGTGTAGGTGATGAATTATGTGCTCAATCCATTTTTAGGTGTTTGGTATTTTTAGGGAATTAAATGATTTGTGATTGGGTTAAGTGGTTGGGATAGTAGGATCAACAAGATGTTTGGTATGAATGGGTTGTGATGGAGTGGTGAGAGGGTCGTTGATAGTGTTAGGTTTATATCCTAAGCCTGAATAACCTTGGTTTTGAGGAAGGGAGACCGGTTCGCAAATTCCTTGTTCATAGATGCCTAAGCCTTTTCCTCGATGTTTCATATTAGTGAACATATTTTGGCTATAGGTTATGAATTGGATGGTGAAGATGATGCCATGTGGTCATTATGAGAGTGGGGGTTGTAATTTTATCATCCGTTAAGAGGCTGGTCTTAAAAAAGGATGGGGGTGATATTTGTTTTGATTTTTGGTTGATGATGGATGTTTGGTTGTATGATGGGATTTGGATGGATGACGATGTTTGGATGTTGAGTGGGGTTTGGATGATGTATGATGGTTAGGGATAAAATGTCAATGAAAAGGTGGTAGATAAAGAGGTACACGGATAAGAATTCCTTGGTTAATGAGATTTTAGACATAAGACCTGAATTTCATGCAATGATTGGTCGAATGTACATGGGTTTGATGGAAGTCACTTTAATAGTGTTCACGATACCAAGATGGTTTGGGTAGGTTTGGATTATGTTATTTGATGGGGGGATGGATGATCATGTTCAAGGTTTTTAGACAATAGACAATGGTGGTCAAGGATTCTCCTAGAGGAGTGAAGTTCTTTGGGTAAAATGGTTTTGGGGGAGTAGGAAGTAAAGGAGTAGGATTCAGTGGATTATGATATGTTTTGGTTGATTTGGATTTATGATTTGAATTACATTTTTGTGTCTTAGAAGATGAAGGGGAGGGATTAGGATGGGGGCTGAAGTGGATGGTTTGGGATTGGAGGTTGAATTAGATTTAGTCTATTTTGGATTGGTTGGCGTATGTGGTTTTTTTGTAGATGGTTGGTTTAGGATTAGATTGTTTGAGATTTAGTAGATTTAGATGAAGGGGAAGGGGTAGATTTAGATGGGAAAGGGGATGGGGATATTTTGGGGGGCCAAATTCGTTTGGGTGTGAGTGGGAATGAAGGAGATTTGGGGCGTGAGTGTGATGTGGGAATCCATAGATGTAGTCAAATTGAGGGGAGAGGTAGATGAAGGTTGGAATTAATGCATCAAATAGATTGGGTTAGGATATGGGGGTGGTGGAGAGGATGGACTCCTACACCCCCTCAGTTTCATAACAAAAACAAAGATGGAACAGGAATATAGAACCAAGAAGATTGTAATTCCACAAATATAAATTAACAATTAAAGTAAGGTCAATGATTATAAAAGACAAAATCAGCGTAAAAAACATGCTAGATAATACAAAAAGATCTAATGTAAACAATGATGCGTACCCCCTTATCATATTCATTCTAGTATTGATAAAGGTATCACAGAGACGGCGGGACCATAGTCATGCGCCACATATCTGGATAACCATACAGTCATTCTCATAAAAAACACGTTTGCACTTTCCCATTTCCCCCATTTACATCCCATTAATGGAATCATTTACCATTTCATCCCCATAGTGCTCAAAGCAATCTGACAGGAGATCCAATACATCATTCTATTTCCTGTTCATTTGCCAAGGGAACACGTATAACATAGGCACTCTCTAAGATCTAACAACTCTTTCTTAGCATAAGATCTAGCCCCAAGTCGTCCAGGTGTGGGTCGGCTAGGCGCATGCCTCTCCATGTCATGATTAGCGTTTAGGATTTCCTATCACAAGGTATATTACTAACAGGGACCCCCTATCGCCAGGCTCCATGGGGTGGTGCGTGGAACCTTATCCAAACAGAAAACATCTCATATGTCATGCCCTTAAAAGGCCGAACACAAATAATCCCGATGTTTTCTTCATGCGGCGTGAATGTCCTTAGTTCTTCAAAAAGCCTTTTAAATCCTACGTTGCACATTCACTTGCATGCTTTCTACCGTCTGTGCATGCCTACAACACCCTTAAGATTTAGAAGCTAGATTAGGGCCCCCCAACAATGTGTATCAAACAATGATGCATCAAATCCCAATATTTAAATGCTTGCTAGGTGCGCGCCACCATTTTGGAAAAGGAGGCTCAATTGAGAGCATGATTAAATCCATTACCGGTGGCATTGGGAAGGGATTTAAAATGGAAATATGCGGCCTCCTGCTCCAATAACTTCCCTATTTTCTACTTTCCTTGTTTCTTTGTACAGACTGGTATAATAGCATTAGTGCCCTATCTAGGCCTTATATTAAGGAAAACTTAGGAGATGGGGATTTTCCAGCCACAAGTCTCCTCTGACCCCCCTCCAGGTTTTTGAGTATTCTTTTTGTGTTCCATCCTAGGACCGGTGGGTAAGCCATCTATCACATATGGGGAAGATTTCTCTGTAATGCCATGGATCACATGGGTGAACGCCAAAAGGTAGCTTCAATGTTTTTGACCAACTTCTGTTGTAATTAGACGAGGGACAAAGCAAAATTTATTCCTATTACTTGCATTTCATCCATGCAGACATGCGCTAGCCGGAGGAAACAATATGGAATTCTTTTCATTGCCTTCAAGCTCCATGCAGACCACATGTGTGATGGGGCTCCAAAATGGTGGCCATGGAATAAAGAAAAAAATTGGACAATGGGAAATCAGACTATTTGGTGTTGGTTTAATGTGCAATGCTTGCCACCAAGAATTCATATGAAGGGCTCTGAACCCCACAAATATTCTCTCCCCCTCGCACTTCGGAGGAATTGAGCCCCCTTGGAAGTAGTCCACACCCAGGGTGGCCAGCTACTAAACAAACCGGGGAAATCAAAATCCTATGATTTCTCCTAAATAATCCAAGGCATGGGGTGCTCCTGTTGCTGTGTTGTGACACATGCCACTCAAGTGGTATAAGAGGAAGTCTAAAGCATAGGTAGGAGAGCTAGTGTTGCAGGTGAAGGAGGGTGGAGGTCAAAACCTAGACCCTAAGTTTGACACCCATGTTCCTTATAAGTAATGGGTTTTGATTTCATCTATTACCAGATGTATTATAGTTTTTGTGTAATTTTGTCATAGTACCATGGTGTGGTATCTTTCCTAATACGGTTCATTATAAACCACTTTGGATTGTAATTCATACAGACTATATGTAGTACGGGAGGGACCCAAGAACCCCCTGGTCCAAAGCTTCTTCCGGTTAAAAAGGTTTTACATATAGTTAAAAAAAAATAGATAGAATAAAATATTAAGGAGACTCAAATGATGATGAATGGGATATTTAGAAAATGATGGAATAAGATGAAGGATCAAGGGATAATGCTGATATTAGGACTTTAATAATATTAAAACTTACGATTAATTACCTTATGGATGATGCGGGGATACTTGTGAGGACATATTAATCATAATTAATTGTATTGTCGAAAAAATTTTAATTTTTACAGTTTACCCTTCTTTAAGGGTCTCTTACGTAGCCATGACCATTCAAAGAAAAGAATAAAAATGTTAATATGGTGAATTATTCCCCTCAAGGAGTTAGGCGAGAGGAATGAGTGAAGTAACTACTCAAACGAGGAGACCGGCGGCTATTGGAGTAGGTGAGTCCCAGAGATTAAAGGATGAGAAGAGTTGAGGGATTTAGATGACTAGAAGATAGGAGGATTCAGCGAATAGGATAGAGGCTTAGCCCCAATATTGAGGATTTATAGGATGAGGAGAAGAAGTTAGAGGCGATTGTAGATGTAGACGATTGGGGATTTGGATTTTGGTAAGTCGAGGACCAGTCGAGGATTCCCTAGTCCATGATGTATGACAAGGTGAAGATTTATTGATGTTGGATTAGGGATATGCCCTAGTCACACGGGTGTTAGTTGTCTGAGATTCTTATTTAGGATGTTGGATTCTGAATATGTTTATTTGAATGCCTCAGTAAAAGCATGGTCAGGATTTGAATATGTGCGGGGATGGTGGGTTCAATGTGTGACATTTGAGGATTTTTACAGTTAGAGATGTGGATGACAAGAAATAAGTATTGGGATATGACCGGGGGTGATGGATGAGAGGATTAGAATACCCCTAGCAATGGTTTGAGCGATTTTTGGACTGTGAGAGGATAGATGGGATTGTGGACTCCCGCTTGATTGAGAAGATGATTAGTTAGGCGGATGTGGAGGTTAAATAGTTGGTTAAGATGACGGCCCACTGCGGATTATGTTTTGGATGATGATAAGGTTAAAATATGATGATAGAAAGGTGGGTTCTGCTACCATAAAATTCACGTTGTTATCTCATTAGCATGTGTTGATTGCATATGGCATAAAGTAAAGTAAAATAGCAACGGTTATAAAGACACATGATGCGTGAATTTCCAAAATGCCCAATGTTGTCATCATATCATTGGACGTGCAAAAGAAAAAGGACCAAAGGGGCCTCATATCTACTCCAAATGTAAATGCAAGCAAGTACAGAAAACACACAAGAGAAAACACCACATTCACATTTTTGTATTTTTTTGTGTTTTTTATGTTTGAATTCTTTTAGATTTTGGATTTTGGAGTGTTTAGATTATTTGATGTTAGATGTTGATACTTTTGCTTTTCGGATGGGATGAAATGGTTGAGATTCAGGTAAGATGAAGGAATTCAAGATGGATAGCTCATGGGAGGATGGGAAGGGATGTAAGGTTGATGCAAATTCTCTAATAAGCCCCAACGCATGTTTGGGTTAGGATGAAAAGGAAGGGGTTATGGGAATTGGATAGGTTGGATAGGATAGGAATTGGTTGATAGCGTTCCTGACTTAGATGGGATGTATCGATGCGACCGATAGATAGATAGGAGGCGTGAAATGTGGTATAGGATAGAGGGGGATATAGAAGATGATAATATAGGCGCCCCCAGGTATAGCGGGATATGGATTGGGTTTAGATGTGGGGTTTGTCCCCAAGCTGGAAAACTACGGTGATCCTAGGTGAATGTAAAGGATGAGGTTTTATTTCCCCCAGCGTGTAGGGTAGGATGGAAGTGAGGCGGTATCTAAACATTGGATGACCCCAAGCGGATAGTAGTAAGGTTGTGCCCAGTCATGATGGTCGGTAGTAGAAGAAAAGGAATAAGGAGGACCTAGATGAAACAGGAAAGGATAATCATTTGCCCATGGATGTTCGGATCCCAAAGGATAATTTTAAAATGCGTGCGTGGATATGATGGATGGAATGGAAATGACATCATTGTGATCAAAGATGAGTTCAAATGATAAAGGTTGTAAGGAAGATTGGGAATAAAATAAACAAAGTGTGACAAAGGTTTTAAACAGTTACTGGCAACATTACAAGCCTAGTCTCTTGAGATCAAATTGGGTCTATGATTGTGATGGTAATTATCACTTTTAAGTTTGAAGAATTATGGGTTGTATGCTGAAAGATAAACTAAGCAATTATGGAGTGATTAAGTTAAATTAGGTGTGTGGAGGGTTATGGATAAGCTAAGTCATGTATTGCTCTGCTTGTGTCAGTAGGCGTCTATAGCCCCGACAAAGATACATTTGTTCTTGTCAAACATTGATTACTGCTGCTAGCCACTGCCTCCATAACTTGGTAGGATGTTGCAAACACCCCTAGAGAGGTCTTGAGGTGGTGGATTGGCTTTATATTTTAATTTTAAGATGATTTTTTTTTACTTTTGATATTTAGATTTTCTTGCATAAAGATGTTTTCTCACCACTCACATTGAGAACAATCAAGAGGTTAAGGCGGTCTACTAGAGGCCCGTGGGAGGATGGAAATGAGTGTGGGTGCATGACTATTTTATAGAGTTTAAAAATAGGAACCCAAGGCGCGTCATCACAAGTTCGATAATTTATAAAGTGCTGTGCATATTAGGAGGGAAAAATTGTGCTTGAATGTTGGAGGGTAATGACTAGGGACCAAGGTCACACAATTAGCGTAGTATTATTGTCTTATAACAGTGTGATTACCCTTAGTTTGCTCACGTGTTTCAAATCGAAATGGATTGGAGAGGAATGAATGGGATTGTGATGATGAGAAATGGATGAACTGTAAAGGATTTGGATGCCTGGATGGAAAAGAAGGATGGTAGGAATGAACGAAAAACATCCAGTGTAGGTGATGAATGAATTATGTGCGCAATCCCATTTTTAGGTGTCTTGGTATTTTAGGGAATTAAATGATTTGTGATTGGGTTAAGTGGTTGGGATCGTAGCATCAACAAGATGTTTGGTATTGAATGGGTTTGATGGAGTGGTAGGAGGGTCCGTTGATAGTGTTAGTTTATTCCTAAGCATGAGACCCCCAATAACCTTGGTTTGTGAGGAAGGGAGACCGGTTCGCAAATTCCTGTTCATAGGATGCTAAGCTTTCCTGATGTTCATATTAGTGACATATTTTGCTATAGGTAGAATTGGATGGTGAAGATGATGCCATGTCGCGGTCATTATGAGAGTGGGGGTTGTAATTTTTATCATTCCGTTAAGAGGCTGGTCTTTTAAAAAAGGATGGGGGTGATATTTGTTTGATGTTTTGGTGTTGATGGATGTTTGGTTGTATGATGGGTTTGATGGATGAAGATGTTGGATGTTGAGTGGGGTTTGGGGTTGGATGAGGTATGATGGTTAGGGATAAATGTAAATGAAAAGGTGGGCAGCTAATTACAAGAGGGTACCAAGATAAGAAGTCCTTTGGTAATGAGATTTTAGACATAAGACCTGATTTCATTGCAATGATTGGTCGAGACATGGGTTTGATGGAAGTCACTTTAATAGTGTTCACTGATACCAAGATGGTTTGGGTAGGTTTTGGATTATGTTATTGGTGGGGGCTGATGGAGATCAGTTCAGGTTTTTAGACAATAGACAATGGTGTCCAAGATTCTCCTAGAGGCGTGAAGTTCTTTGGGTTTAAAATCGGTTTGCGCCCCCCGGGCCCCCTCCCCTGCTCTAATCCCCTCTCCCCATATTTACACCCCCCACCCCCCCCCCCTCCCCCCACCCTTCTCCCCCCCTCGCTCCTCCCCCCCCTTCTATTTCCCCTCCCCCTCCCCTCCCCGCCCCACGTCCCACCACCCCCCTTCCTCCCCTTTCCCCCTTCCCCCCCCCCTCCCCCCAGAGTTCTTAGCGGCACTTCCTCCCCCCCTTATTCACCCCGCCCCCGCCCAGACCGCCCCCCCCATCTCCCGGACCCCTCCCCTCTCCCGCCCCACCCCCTCCCTTCTTTCTCCCCCCGGTTGACAGCCGGATTCCCTCTTCATCCGCCCTTCTCCCATCCCACTTCTTGTTAGTTGGGCCCCCCCCCACGTCTTCCCCCCCTGTAGCCGCAAGAGCGGCCTTCTGGCGTTTCTTTCGGGACGGGCGGGACCCTCCTCTCCCTCCATGAGCCCTCTTTTTTCCCCTTCTGACCCTGATTACATTTTTTGTCTTAGAAGATGAACGGGGGAGGGATTAGGATGGGGGCCTGAAGGGATGGTTTTGGATGGAGGTTGAATTAGATTTAGTCTATGTTGGATTGGTTGGAAGATGTGAGTTTTTTTGTAGATGGTTTTGTTTAGGATTTAGGATTAGATTGTTTGAATAGAAGGGATTGTCGATTTCGATGATGGCGGAAGGGGTTATAGATTTAGATGCCCAGGGATGGGGATATGGTGGCGCGTAACATTAGGTTTTGGGTTGGTGATGTTGGGGATGGAAGGAGATTGGGAGGAGATGAGGGTGATGGGGAATCAATTAGATTAGTCAATTAGGGGATGACGGCTTAGCTGGAGGTGGAATAATAGAATCAATAGCATTGGGTAGGCTATGGGGGTGTGTGAGAGGATTGGCATTAGATTTTTTTAGGTGTAGGAGCGTTGGTGACTTAGAATTCACATTAGATGTTTAGGATTGGGGATGGTGGATTTGAAATAGGATTAAATGATATGGTAGTGTGAGGTTTAGGTGATGAAGGGGTGAGATAGGATTAAGTGTGGATTAATATGATGAAGGTGGTGTAGGAGCCACATTGGATGGTTTAGGATTGGGGGTGGAAGGGGATGAGGGTGACTTAGGAGTCACGTTTGATGAGATAGTTTTGATAGGATTCGGTGTAGGTGATAGAGGGGATGAAATAGGCTTAGGGATAAATTTGATGGAGGATTAGGGGATGTGGGAATATTTAAGAGAAATCACATAGGATTGGATTGGGGTGATGAAGATGATGAGGATGGAGGAATGAGATGAGATATGGGAGATGATGATTGTGGATGAATTTGTTGGGATTGTTGTGGATATGTGAATGGAACTTTATTATAGGTTTGATGATGATTAGATTTAGGAGTTGAGATTTTGGATGGTGGTGTATGATATTTTATGGGAGGAAGGTGTGAGTCATGATGATTGATAGGGGATTTGGAGGTTTGGGTTTGGGATGGGTGGCTAGATTAGCGAGGACATAAAGGAGGTCCTCTTGGTCTATGTCAAAGTTAGTGAGGTTGTCAAAGTCAATGTAATTATCTTGTTGGGATAGTGGTTTATGTTGTTTAGGTTGAGGTGTGGATTGAGATGATTTGGGTTCCTCAAGGAGGAGGTCAATATGGCTAGGGGTAGGGATCATAGAAAGGGGAAATTATGGATGGGTTGGTTGGGAGATGATAGCTTAGAAGATGATTGATTGATGCATGATTTAAGATTGGATATTTGTTGATTAAGATATTAGATGGTTGTTAAGATATTAGGATCAATATGGGATGGGGAGGATTGGTTAAGGTAGGATGTTAAGTTTGATATTTCTTTGTTAATGTGTTGGATGGTGTGTGGGACTTCGTGGTCAAATTGAGATGGTTGAATTTGATGGGTGGGGGATGATGGGATAGATTGGTTGATAGATTTAGAAAAGAGACAAGGGTTTGGATGTTGGTTTGGAGAGGATGGGGATTGAGGGTCAAAGGCCATGATTTGATAGGATGTGCATGGGATTAGATTTGGATTAGGATTATTTAAGGATAGTGATGGGATTAGGATTAGGATTGTGTGATTAGGGATAGTTAATTATGATGATGTTTGATTGATAAAATTTTTAATGTGATAAGATGGTTAAGGGTGTTTAAAAGCACACAAAAAACATGCAACACACACCCTAACTAGTCAAGTGGGATTGAAATCAAGCTATAGCCAACTTTTAATTCCACACACTAATGATGGTACCACAATTAGATCTCTACCTATGTATCAATGTGGGTTTGACTAGTGAGTGATCTTGGGGAGTGCAGAATCCTTGTACTATAGCTCAATATGTGGCCAAATGGTTACCTAATCTAGGATGCAAGAGTTTAGCTGGGGAGTCCCCTATATACCTTATGGTACATGAGGCCCTAGTCTATATTACAAGGATGTTTTCTAAGGCCCGGGTATTGGGACATGGAAGCCCCTCACTTCACAGCACTCTTAAAATAAGAAAGTGCTTAGCAAATAATGACAATTGTCCAAGAATTTGTATACCCCACCGGAACACGGGGTGTTTCTACGTGCATGGAGCTGAAGGCCATGGTCACGATATCCCTAGGACTATAACAAGAGTGTGGATATGATTACCACATCACGTGCCCTACAAAATAAGAAAGGAAAGGCTAACCTCTTTTGATCCTTAAGATCATCCTAGGACGGTGAGAGGAGAACATACACAGTTTCACCTTCTGAATGAACAAGAAACAAAGGAAAAAAAAAAACAAAAGGATGATAAATACAAGATAATTAAATGCTAGATGATAAAATTAAATGACAAATATTATGAGTTTGATGATTGGGTCTTCAAGAGGAGGTCCTACACAAAAACAATTAGTAATTTGATTTTTAACCCCAATATCTTGGACAAAATGAGTTGCAAACACAAAAGGGTTTGTAGTTTTTTCAAAAGGTTAGATAAATGTCAAAATTATTGGAATCTTCCCTTGTTGTGATAAACCTACCAAAAATAGAATGTTAAACCTGAAAAATACCACTAAAATGTCAGAAAGTGTGATTAGACTGGTTTAGTATCAACGTGAAATTATTCCAAAACTAAAGTGCTAATTGACAGAACAAAGGCGTTGTTTTAGGTCAAAAGTGCCAAAACAGAACAAAAGCATTATTTCAGAACAAAATAGCTAATCCACTCAAACATGATGAAATAGTAACAAAAGTCACTACTTTCTTGACAAAAGCACCAATATATGCTCAAAGGCGCCAAAATAGAAATAGACAGGGTTAACAAAAGTCAATATTTAAAGTCTAGACAAAGGCATTCATATACAAAAAAAAGTGCCACTATATCTACAAACGTGCTATTATATCTACAAAGACTCTAATATACAAATGCTCTACTAGTTTTGAAAATGGGCCATTATATATGCAAATGTGGTTCTATATACAAATGCACTACTAGTTTTGCAAACATGCCACTATATCTGCAAAATGTGCCACTATATCTGTAAACATGCTACTTTATTGACAAATGACATAAACATGCATAAATTTGTAATTTTGGGGTTTTAAAGGTTAAACAAAATAATTGAAGTATTTAAAAAAGCACTACGGGCTTTACAAAAGTTCCAAATTATATCCCTGCAACCACATAACTTAGTATTTCCTCCAAAAACATTGTTTTAGGTAAAAAGTGTTATTTCTTCTACATATGTGTTGAACGACAGGTCAAAAGCACTAAAATTGGTGATTGCCACAAAAATTTGAAATTTTAAGGTTCAAATCCGAGATAATTTTTTTCAAATTTGGATGGTTTTTTTTAAATGTAAAATGTTATTAAAAGAAATGAAAATTTTGGGGGGTAAGCACCACAGTGGGTGCCAAAATATGATGCAAGAAAAAAATAGTTGTGAAAATGTGATAAAACAAGCATTTTTTTCTCCTAATATGATCTTCTCAAACAAAACCTCAGACAGAGAAATGGATGGAAAGAAGGAGAGATTCAATACTTGCACTTACCTACAAGTTACACAACTCCTTCTTTGATGTATTGGATTCTCTCTTAATTGATGTTGGTTGGTCTTGGATTGCTTCATATTTTTGTGGATAAACTTGGGAAACACCTCCCCTTTGTAACTTGATGATTTTTCTTAAATATTCTTAGTGAAGATGATGACTGATAGATTGGATGATAGAATGGATTGATTACATGAATAAAATAGATGAGGTTTGTTAGGAACTTTCTAACTTGGCTCTTGTGGAGGGGGAGAGCTAATTTTATAGTTGAGGAGTGGAAGGTTAAATGGCTAGGATGAAGCCATGTTGGATTTAGATCAATGGTGGAGAATGCATGTGTGGATTAGAGGATTCTAGAGTGGAAGACTCTAGAATTTGAATTTAAAATTCATGGAGGGAAGAAGCTTCGATTGAATTACAAATACAATGGAAGGATAAGGTTAGAGAGGCTTCTAGATTTAGAATCCTATAGATTTAGAGGCGAGGATGTGATTAGGATTAGAATTAAATTAGGTTAATAAATGATGATTAGGGGTAACATTACATATAAAGGATAGGTGTAGGGATGTGTAGAGTAGGTGGTAGGTGAGGTGTAGGAATATTAAATTACTAGGAAATGTTAATAGTGATTATTAATGGGATTAGTAAGACATTAATAATGAATTAAAATATTTAGGATGATATGGGATAAAATAAGAGGATTAATGATGGAATGATGTGAAAAATGATAAAGGGTAAATATGATAACATGGATTAAATACTAATAATTAATATTGTGAGTAATTATTATATGGATGATGTTAGGATATTTTCTGGGTAGATTAATCGTAATTAATCATGTCGACATTGACAACTGTCTTTGGCCTCTTTGCTTTCTTTATTGTCTTCTATTTGGTCTTACACACCCTACAGCCAGTCGATTTTTTACTTATTTATCTTTTATGGCTCTAGACACCAACGCCCAACCAGGACAGGAGTGCCTAGTCGTTTGTGTCTCCTTTGGGAACCCCTGACCCTTTCTCACCTTACTCACTCCTTTTGGGTATCTTTTTCACTTATGGCTCGACCTTCCAATTGTAGATTACAAAATTTAAACAAGGGAATCATATAAATGTCAAAGTTATGTAATCAAAACCAAGGACCAAGTACTAAACATAAACTATCACCACCTAAGCTTGCATCCAAAGGAACCTTAATCACTTCAAGGCATCCATCTATAGCATCCATTCAAGGGACAAGCGACTGGATTTTCTACATACGTAGCATAGGAAGGGGAAGTTCATTTTTCCATCGACACATTCTATTTACGTTGCTACATTTAGCTACAATCCACTATCAAGTGCACTTGCACAAGGGCATCCTAGGGCATGATTCTTACACACACTCACCAGAACTACATGGAGTATGAGATGTAGTGCAGGGCTCAATTTTAAGTTCACTCTTGGGGTGACTGCTAGGGTCAGTCTAACTCCCCATTCTATATCTTAATTTTTTGGATTTGATGTAGTTTTTGGGATTTTTTAGGTGATATCTATTTTACAGGTTATAGGTACCCTCGACTATTAAAGATCAACACACAGGCGATCGACATGGAATATCTGTAAAACTTTTCTGACATAATAAAATTCATATTCTAACTATTTATGCAGTCATGTGTGCCGAGTAGTAGTCTCCAATGCCCAGGCACCCCCTATCCTTCCATGGGAACCCATGTCCAACATCATTCTTGCAGTCCAAAACTTATCTTGAGCATTAATGATATTTTTCACCTCCTGTTCAACAGTTTTCTCATTCCAAAACACTTTTGGATCAAGCATAAATAAGCTAATTCATTCTTTCTATACATATTTCTTAGGGTTTCATATTTACTTGCTTATTTTCTTATGTCGTATTTTACTTAGCAATTGTATGTTGTAGTTTATATCAGTTACTCTACAATTAGGGTTTAACAATTTTTTTATTTATTAAATCAACCCAGCCATCGTACATCGTTATTTAGCGATGTTGTGAACAATTGGTTTATTTCTTTTTATAAACAATTATAATAATTAAATGTGAGTTTTAAAAAGTAAAAACATGGATGAAACATGTTTTTACTTGTTTGAACGATGAATGGTTGGAAATTAAGTTTCTCGTCTTTGATCTTGTTGACTTTGTTGTATAACAAGAAAAAGGCCTAATCTAGCATTGAGTTTTGGTTTATTTACCAAGGGGCATATGAGATAAGATTGAGTTTAAAATATAATTTAATCCTAGAGATATTATGATTTAAAATTAATAATCACCTTACATTGAGTAAAACTTAACCATAATGCTAAGCAATTGAGGGATAAACATTAGTTAAAGTTTTGCATTAAAATGAAACTTAACTTTAATGCTAAGTAGATGGAGATAAGTATAAGTTAGAACAAAAATAGAAATTCATGGAAATGGAATAAAAGATGGATAATTATTTAAACAAACCCATGTGGATATGGGAATAAGTAAAAATATAGGGTTTAGTTAAAAATTTTAATAAAAATCATGCAAAGAAATTAGAGTGCGATATTTAATTAAACATGTGGGTACATGGGAAAAGTGAAGGAGAAGGAAAGTAATATGGGAATTAATGTGGGAGTTAAGTCAACTTGTGAGGAGACAATGGAGGAAATCGTTAGGGAAAAAATAACTATTTCACATGGTTTTCTCTTGGTATGCATATACAGGTTTTTGGCTGGAACTAGAAGGATTCAAGCTTGGGTATTTTGGTCAAATATGATTGAGAAAGCATTCACAGGTAAGGGTTTTCTCTGGTTATCTTTATTTTTCTTAAAATAATGAGTTGTTATTTTGGTAAAATAGAATGCATGAAATAACCCATTTCTAGGATTTGATTTTGAAAATAAATTTGTGAAGTTTTATACCCTTTTGGATCTGCATTTGATTGTGATTTTTAATTGTTGTGTTTTGGTATTTTTGATTCATAAAACACCCAAAACTAGGCTTATTTGTTTAGTGGTTGTAGTGTGTGAACTACCCAAATCTTGGTTGCATGTTTTTGGTGTTATTATAGGGAAACTTTTGGGTCAACACATTTCTTTCTAGTTTTGAAATGTGTAAAATACCAAAATCCTGGCTACATGTCTTTTTGGTGTTATTATAGTGAAAAATATCCTTTTTGGGTCAGCATGCTTTTATGGATTTAAAATATGTAAAACACCAAAAGGCGGGCTGCATATTTTTGGTGTTATTACGGTGATAAATAACCTTTTAGGTCAACACATTTTTGTGGATTTAAAATGTGTAAAACACCCAAATCTGGGTTGCACGTTTTAGTATTATTATTGTGAAAAATAATGTAATGTCCCCTTTTCCTGCACCAAAGGCCTAAGGGCCAAGTCAAGTCCTAGTCGTGGTCAGACCTAGGGGGCTGTGGACATTGGAAGATGTTTGGGAAGGGGCCCCATGGTTTTAATATCCCAGTTTTGCGTTGCGGGTCACTTTTGGAAAGGGCGACTCAAAAAAGGGAAAAAGTAACTATAGTTACTCTTATTTTATTGGCCCCTCCTTGGAATGAAATGCGCCTAGGGTTATGGGGCTTGTATTCTGAGGATAAGTATATAAAGAGCCGGGTGCGGAAGAAAAAGGAACTTTTGGACATACCTTTTATCGACCCCTTCATGTGTAGCTGATACTGTTGTCATGCATCTACAACTTGTGGATTCAAATCCCACAGGGACCCTAGCTTCGGTGGTGAGAGACCCGTCCCTAGCTAGCAGTGCATTCTTTGGTAGTGAGAGATCTACCCTGGTCTGTCATTCTGGATCCATTTTCAGGGTTGTGTGGTAGAGACAATATCAGAGGTCTCAGAGAAAGGAGTTCACAGATATTTGGCAGCATTGGGAGAGGATAATCAGTGGGCTCCAGATCCAAATCCCGACAGTAGAGCAGATCTACATAAGCTATTTGGGAAGAGGGTGGTAGTTTGTTGGAGGCATCTCATTGAAGGATTTTACTGGGTTTCGGGGCATTTGGGGAAGACAAGCAGAGGGGCCCAAATCAGATTCATAGCAGCCTTTTGGGCTGGGTGTGGCAGCACATGTTGAGGCGCATCTATCATTTTCTGACCCCTGTCCAAGCATGTGGAGACCTGCAACCTCTATTTGAGAGTTCTTCCAGTTAGCCATTCGTAGATCTAAAGGTGGAAATATTGTTTCCCTTTCTTGTTAGTGTTATTACCAAATACCCTTAATTTCTGCTATGATATTTGGAGATTTACGAGCCTCTAAAGTCTCCAACTGTCTAGGGCACGCTGTGCTTTTTATGGCAGCATTTTAATTTATGTAAAACTCCAAAAACAATTTTATTATGCCCTTTATAATAATATCAATCCCTCTTTAATTTTTAAAGTAATTCAAATGAATATATAGGGAGATGTTGATTTTATTTAGTTCATTGTCCCTATTGTAAAAATCTGGTAAAATCAGTATTTTATTTGGCTGCACATTTTCTATATTTTGTAAACTTTTAAGTGGTATCCCATTAGGGATATTTCAGTGGTATCAGAGTTGTTGTTCCTCCATCCTATGTGGGTTAAATATGGTAATTTGGAAAGATATCAAAGGGGGTTTTATGAAGGAAATGTTCACCAACATGGTGAAATAATAGGAAGCCACTAACCTTTATTTTAGTCATCTCACTCAGAATTTGAATCACAAGAAGATCTAGGGACAATAAGAAACATGGTGAGAACAATTATAAAGGGCATCCAATAGAGGTGATAGATGAGAATTCTTGTTAGAGGAAATACTAATCTTTGAGTAGGGGTTTCAGAGATAATATGTCATTTCCAGATTATTACATGATGAAGATTGATAGAAATCCCAAGCGAGATCATCATATGTCGGTACTTGAATTAAAAAATAAATCATTTGAAGAAGAAGAATCTTCTAGAGAAAAAGAGGATGTAATGGAAACTATAAAAAGGTGTGAGGAATGGAAAAGTAGAGCTAGAGCTGCTAGATTAATAGCTGCCCAAACAAGTCAACACCTACAAGAGTTCAAGGAAAAGAGGTGGGAAAATGATGCAAGGAAGCCTACACCAACGAAAGAAGACTCTATGGAGCAGCTGACACATGAGAAGGATCCTCACATGGACACTAGCATAAAATTGTAGCCTGCTGTAATTTCCAAACCAAAAAATTTTTGATCAGCTTTCAGATACTTTTAGCAGGCACTCAGGCAACAATGTTGGGGGCAACTCAACATATGTATATCCTGAACACATGGAGGACATTGATGGCCTTGAAAGGTATGAAGAGCACACTAATGTGTCTTATTTATTGTTGTTTGTTCCAATTTATTTCCATCATGAGATGAAGTGCATGGTACGATATGAGCATCTTGTGGATGATATAGATGATGAAGTCTTCATCAGGGAGTTTGTTGGAGTGAGGGCATTTGGTCCTCAAAGTGCTCAAAGAATCAAAGTACACTTTGTTGTTAAAAAAGAAGAGTTGAATTCAAGGTGCATTCATAACTTTAGCTTCCTAAGGTATGAGAATGGTTACCATCTTCCTAGTTTGTTGAGTTCTTCTATGTTGTTTCCATGCTTCTATTATTTGGGACCACATTTACATGCTTGGATGATTAAGGAAGACTATTTCATAATCAAATTTTGAGGTATGATAGATGGAATAAACACATCCTCCATTCACATTGCTCTTGATTAAGCCAATAAGCATATGTTGGAAAAGAAAATAATGCAGGGGCCCATGATATTGAAAGGACATGAGGTATGTGGTGTATTTATTGTGGTTGAAATTTCTAGAAGTAAGGTTGTTTTTGGGATGTCATGGTTGCATGATGTTAAGGAAAAAGATGATGCATGGGTTGAAAAATCAAAGGATAATGAAGATGTTGATCCTATATCATAAATTATGAGTTGCAAAGGCATGACGAGCAGCCCCAATTATGCTATTTCCAATGTGTGGTCTTCTCTCATGACGAGAATCAATGGGTACAAAAAAGGGTATGAAGTTCCTTATGATAAAGGTTATGGATGCATGAGTTATAATATTGATTTCCCTTTCTCTTGCATTTACGGTGAAATGAAAATATGGGGAAAGAGAATAAAGTATGATGAGGGAGCAGCTATGTGTATTCCCAACATACAAGGAATTGATGAGTTGTGTCCATGGAAAGATATGTCTTGCACAAAGAAGGTAACTCATTTCTTTATTATCAATAAGAGATGTGAAGTACTTGAATGTGTTTGTACATTTAGGTTACTTGAAGTTGGAATCATTCATTGGACATATTGGCTTCCATCTTTTGGGAAATTTTTCATTCATCCCTCATGTGGATAAACTAAAAAATTTCAAGAAAAACAAAGAAATCTAATTTCAGGGTATACAAGGGTAGATCGCAAAAGATGTGATTGGTGAAGAAAGAAGCATGTTGTTGCGGTGGTTTAATTGTGAAGGAATGCAACCTCTTGTGGTTCATCGTGACATCACAAGGTATGAGACAAGTGGTATATTTGATGACTCCTATTCCGATGGGTTGTTTGCTGCATACACAGAGCACACTCGGATGACTTATGAGAAGAGCAAGGGTGACAGAGGTGAGGAGATAGAGACTCGCAAGATGGATGATGGAGATGGGGTTACGTTGGATAGTGCTGATGCGGGGCAGGAGGAGGAGACTTTTCCTTGGAAAACTATAGCCACATTGTCTAGTACTTTGATGTATAAGGCATTTAGGATTATAGGAGTTATGCACGATCAGTGAGTTGGGGTACTCATTGATAGTAGGGAAACACACAACTGTATTGATGCCTCATTGATTGAGAGGTAAGGACTACAGATAGAGGATTTTGAGGGCCTCAACAGGGTTGTAGCCAATGGCGAGTCTTTGAGGTACACATGGTGGGTTCCCTAGGTGAGCATCACGATGGGTAACTATACAGTTACTAATTATTTTCACATTGTTGGTATGGGAGTGACCAACATAGCACTAAGAGTGTAGTGGATTCACTCTCTTGGTGAGTCTCAGACTAACTTTCAGATGATAGAGCTGAAGTTTAAGTCTAAGGGAAGGAATGTGTTTTTGAGAGAAGTATCTGCAGGAGCACCAAGGGTGGTTACAATTGAAGGGAATAAGAGAATTATCTAGCATGGTGAGGAGTTTTATTATTGTGGATCGATGTGGAGTATGATGCATGTGAGTGTCGCCAGCAATGTTGCACATGAGGTTGTTACTGAGATTAGGATTATAGGATCAGATCATTCGAGCTTATCATTATGTTGGTTATCTGAAGTTTCGGTAGACTGGAGACCTCATTTTCTTGTTGAGTACTCCAAGGACCGAAACACTTGTGAGATTTTGGATGTTCACATACAAGATGACAGCTACATATTGAAGGATGAGATGCTCCTCTATCAGGGAAGATTGGGCCTCGTGTCATATTCATGGTTGCTAATGGAGATACTATGACATGTGCATTGTCCTTCCATGACTGGGCATTTGATCTGCGATGAGATCTACATGTTCATGTCTGAGAGGTTCATATGGCACAGGTTGAGGGAGGATATCCCCAACTTTATACAGGCATATATGGTTTGTCACTATGACAAGTTAGAGCCTACGAGTCATCATTTTTTGAATCGACATGGGACAACACTCCTATGATTTTTGTTGATTCTATGCTCGGTGAGCACTTCACCCACATGTTAGTCATTGGAGAGACGAAAGTGACCCATAGTTATTCAATCGGTTCACATTCAGTGCAGGAGGTAGATGATGTGGCACTGATATTGCTAGTTGACTGTCTACTAGAGTATTGGGAATTTTCCTCCATGGGGCACATCAAGATATAGTATTAAGAGCCTGGCTCTCACACGAGTGTAGGTTAGGTGGGAGAGTTAGCACATTGGTGTGTAAACAGGTTGTTTCACAGGCTAATACTAGGGAATCTATAGGATTCAGAGTGAGCTTTCATACCTAGGAGTTGATTGGAGAGGCCGTGGGTGATTCCGTGATGACAACCTTGCTTTGGTAGGGATTGGACCAATTAGAAATTTCGTGGTGCAGGTACAAGTGGAGAGTCAATTTGGGTATCATTTTTCTTCACGGATAACATTTCTCTTGGTACCATATGGAGGTCATGATGACGGCATGGGGTTTCATGGCTACTTCGGATTACACGGATCCTTGGTGGATGACAGGGTGAGATGGAGAAACTCACGGAGCGGTATTCAGTTGTTGCAGCAGGATAGGATAATGCTTAGGGTCAAGCATTTCTCGGGAAGGGAGGACTGTAATGTCCCCTTTTCCTATGCTAAAGGCCTAAGGGCCAAGTTGAGTCCTAGCCATGGTCAGACCCAGGGGGCCATGGAAATTGGAAGCTTTTGGGAAGGGGCCCCATGGTTTTAATATCCTCAGTTTTGTGTTACGGGTCACTTTTGGATAGGGTGACTCAAAAGGGGAAAAAGTAACTATAGTTACTCTTATTTTATTTTCCCCTCCTTGGAATGAAATGTGCCTAGGGTTATGGGGCTCATTTTCTGAGGAGAAGTATATAAGGAGCTGGGGGAGGAAGAAAAAGGAAATTTTGGACATACATTTTATTGACCCCTTCATGTGCAGCTACTATTTTCATGCATCTACAGCTTATAGAGTCAAATCCCACAGGGACCCTAGTTTCGGTTGTGAGAGACCTATCCCTAGCTAGCGGGGAATTCTTCAATAGTGAGATATCTACCCTAGTCTGTCATTCTCGGATCCGTTTTCAGGTCTTTGTGGCAAAGACAATATCATAGGTCTCAAAGAAAGGAGTTCACAGATATTTGGCGACATTGGGAGAGGATAATCAGTGGGCTCCATATTTGAATCCCAGACAGTAGATTAGATCCTAAATAGTTCATTTGGGCAGAGCATGTGGCAGTTCGTTAGAGCCATCTCATTGAAGGATTTTGTGGGTTTTGGGGCATTTGGGGAAGACAAAGTAGAGGGGCCCAGATCAGATTCACGACAACCTTTTGGGTTGGGTATGGTAGCACGCTGAGGCGTGTCCATCATATTCTGACCCCTGTCCAAGCGTGGTGACCTGCAACCTTTATTTGGGGGTTCTTCTAGTCATCCATTCCCAGATTTGAAGGTGGAAATATTATTTCCCTTTCCTGTTAGTGTTATTACCAAAGACCCTTAATTTCTACTTCGGTATTTAGAGAGTTACAAGCCTCTGAAGTCTCCAGTTGTCTAGGGCACGCTGCACTTTTTCTGGTAGCGTTTTAATTTATGTAAAACTCCAAAAATAGTGTTATTATGTCCTTTATAATAATATCAAGCCCTCTTTAAGTTTTCAAGTAATTCGAATGAATATTTAGGGAGATATTGATTTTATTTAGTTCGTTGTCCCTACTGTAAAAATCTGGTAAAATCAATATTTTATTTGGCTGCACACTTTCTATATTTTGTAAACTTTTAAGTGGTATCCCATTGGGGATATTTCAACTACCCTTTCATCTTGCACAATTTTTTGATTTTAAATGTGAAAAATATGGCTTGCACGTTTTGTGGCTTTTAGTGTGTAAAAAATAACTGAAATCTAAGTCTGATCATTTTGATTTCTTGGCTGCGTTTTTATGAAAATTATACCCATTTCAGACTACACATTTTTATGATTTTTAAGAAGGAAAATACCCAAAATATGGGCCTGATCATTCTGATTTTAGGGCCGTAGTTTTATGAAATTTATACCCATTTTGGACTACACATTTTTTGTATTTTTAAGAAGGAAAAATAACGAAAATTTGGGTCTGAACATTCTGATTTTTGGGCTACATTTTTTTATGAAATTTATACCTGATCATTTTGATTTCTAGGTTACATTTTTAAGAAATTTATACCCATTTTGGACTACACATTTTTGTGATTTTTAAGAAGGAAAAATAACCAAAATATGGTTCTGAACATTCTGATTTTGGGCTAAGTTTTTTATGAAATTTATACACATTTTGGACTACACATTTTTATGATTTTTAAGATGGAAAAATATGCAAAATCTGGGTATGATCATTCTCATTTCTGGGACTGCACTTTTAGCATTATTTAGATGACATTACTGGTTGTTTTTTAGTTGATTATACTCCCAATATGGAAAAGTATATTTGCATGTTTTAATTAAATAAATGTTCTATATCATTTTGGTTGCATACCTATTTTTAGGGCAACATGAAACTAGTTGTTTTAGTGGGAACTTAAATTGATTCAGAACTTACAAATGGAGAGAGAAAAATGACTGAAATGTTTAAAGAATGGAAATAATTCATTTGTGGGTTAATCAATGGTTAATTGTTTTTAAATCGACGAAAGATAAGTAAATAGTTGAAATAGGCAGTTACGCCAAATGATTGTTATTAAAACATTACTTCATGAGTTATTAATAAGCTTTACCTTGCGGTAAATAATTTATAATGCTTGATTATTATCATTGTTTTGATGATTTCAGGATAAGGTTGAAATATGATGTTTGATGTTATCATCCGTAGAGAGAGACTTAGATTATCATGCCAGTAACAAATTTATGATTATGATAACATAATTCCTCTCATTATTAAAACACATTATAGAAATGTGAATGATAATAAAAAAAGATAAACCAACAATTGAAGGTTTTTGGGAAAAAATATAATTTTATTTAATTTTTGTTTTTTTGTATTGATAAACTTGCTAAGAAATGATGTTAAACATTAAAATGGAAAATAAATCCTTAAGCATATGTATGCATGCTAGCACATTGGGAAAACCATACAAGCATACATACATATGCTTACGGAGGGCAGTTTGTTTATGTTTAGAAGAATTTTGAAACATGATTAGATGGCTGATTTTCCTTTATAATTATGAAATAAAAACATATTAAAAATTCTTTAATGGAATGTTTTGGATGAGAAATGTTGTTTATGAAGTGGTGTATGAAATAGTTGTGTTGTGAAAGGATGAAAAATTGTATTTATTTGTGAAAACTATATGTTTAGCTTGCATTAGCGTAGTTGGAAAACTTTGGTCAAAGTAATGTTTCTAGTTGTATGCATTGAAATTTCACTTATCCTTATTCTAAACTACTCAGGAATCATTTTATGGTATTGGTTATTGTGAACTAATGATGGGTTGTATTTTTAGAATTTGGGTATATTACACATGGTTCTCAATTTACTATTCCTTGTTGATAGTTAATTATCTCAATCTGCCTTCCTCATGAAGGTTCGGGGCCCTCTTGCTTGTGAGATGTGTACGGGGTAACTAAAAGGTTCTTTGGTAGGAGGATTAGTGCTTTGATAATTCTCTCCCTCTAATACAGTTGCACATTTACGATAGACATGTACACAGGAAAATATGAAAGCAACTTTTGGAAAGAACAAGCTTTCATTGATTTTAAATACTTGTACTAAGTTTGTTATTATATAATGGTGTACTTGAGATAGGCATGTTGTCTCATACTTGGATAATAAATATGATGTAACTCTGATAATTATCATTGATTTATGAACTAATTATTGGTAATAATTTTGTATAGAATATTATGAAAACAATGTATAAAGTTTTAATTTGATCTTTGGGTTAATTAGTAGTATCCCTGTACAATTTAATTATGTGTGTCAAAAATTATTCTAAGTTAATTGAAATAATGTCTTGTAAAAAAAATATCTCCACTTTTTAGACTTATGATAACGTACGGGAATGTTACATTTTAGTATCAGAGCGACCTTTTAACTAGGTTCTCTACACTTGGACCTAGTAGTTCACTACAATAATATTTTACAAAATTCCCATATGTATAATGGATCACACAATAAAACATGTCAATCGGAGATCCATCGCTAATTCTAGAGACCAAAAAATAAAATTAGACCAGATACGGATTGCCCTCCATGAGACATGGGACCCCCTCACTACCATATAATAAAAGGTTCAGGAAGAACCTGCAGATGACATGCAAGATGATGAGGAATAAGAGAATTATGAGAATGAAGAAGAAAAAGAAAGGATAGAAGCCAAGAAGGCACAAATGGTGGTAAAACTATCAAGAGATGTAAAGAGGATTAGTCTTAATTTTGACAAAACCACACTCGTATATGGTATTGAGTCTTAGCTCAGTGAGATGGAGAATTACTTCGAGATATGGGCTTTCTCTGGGGAAACAAAACTACTGTATGGATATTATCAGTTGTCTAATGAAGCTTCATAATGGATAGATGATAAAAAGATGAAGCTCGACATAGATATTTCTATCATATCCCAGGAACACCTTAAGGGGATTTTTTGCCAACGATGGTTACCACAACTATATTATTATCAAAAGATGATAGAGTTCTAAGGGTTATATTAGGGAGAAATGTTAATAACTAAATATTGGGAGAATTTCACCTGAATTCTCAAATATATACCTCAGTACTAGAAATATGAAAATTTTAGAATTCAAAAATGTATTCTAGGACTAAATCCCACCATTGGTGGAGAGGTGGATGTTCATGGACCCACCACTATGGATGCAATGTTTGAAAAACCAATCAAACAAGAATAAAAAAATGCAAGTGGTAACATCTTTCAAAGAAGAAAAGAAGGAAAAATAGTGTTTATACCTACCCCCTATAGACATAAATTACCACAACTATATTATGATAAAAAGATTATAGAGTTCCAAGGGTTATATTAGGGAGAAATGTCAATAACTGAATATTGGGAGAAGTTCACTTGAATTCTCAAATATATACCTCAGTACTAGAAATGTGAAAATTTCAGAATTCAAAAATGTATTCTAGGACTAAATCCCACCATTGGTGGAGAGGTGGACGTTCACGGACCTACCACTATGGATGTAGTGTTTGAAAAATCAATCAAACAAGAATAAAAAATGCAAGTGGTAACATCTTTCAGAGAAGAAAAGAAGGAAAAATAGTGTTTATACGTACCCCCTATAGACACCAAGAAGCCTTGGTGAAAAAGGACAACAAGAAAGGAAAACCAGTTACAAAAATGTTCCAAAAAAATAAACCAAGAAATAACTCCAATAAAAAAATGGCAATTCTGATTTCAAGGAAAAGAAAATAGAAAGAAAAGGACCGATTGGTGGATGTTTTAATTATGGAGGTGACCACTATACCAATAATTTCCCAAACAAAACTCAGAGAATTTTCTAGTAGCGATTAACTATTTTTTATCAGAGAGAGACATTTCAGCAAAGGATACATGTAGTGGTGAATAACCGCTAGGAAGAACATCAAGCTATGCCAGTGGAAGCTTCGGGTATGTTGTTTTATTTACCCATAACTATTTTGATAGATATTGGTGCTACAGAATATTTTGTTTCACAAATATTTTTATCTAAACTACATAGGAGAGTAGGATATATGGAAAACTCATGGACTATACAATATGGAAATAAGGCCGAGTTTAGGGTTAAACAATGTCTCTTTGAGGCAGAGTTGAAGCTTTCATAATTTACTACTGAAGTAAAATTATACGTAGCACCTTTAGGATCATATGATTTTATCATAGGTGTAAGTTGGTTATCTCAACATAAGGCTAAGGTATATTGTTTCTCAAAGATAATAGAATTCTTAGATTATAATTGGCATTCTAAAGTGATTCAAGGCATAAAGAGAAAAATTAGTCTAAGACAGATATTGGCTATGCAGCTCAAGAAGGCCAAGAAAAAGGGGTGTATTCTTTATGTTGTAAATATTTCAGACATAGTAGAAGAAAAGGATCCCACAATGGAGGAATATCCTATTTTTGTGGTATTATCAAGATCTCTTTCCTAAATAATTACTTAGACTGCCACCTAAAATAGAATTTAATTTCCCTATCGACGTAGTACCTGGCACATAACCCATCTCTAAAACACCTTATAGGATGACTACTATTGAGATAATAGAGCTCAAGGCTTAGTTGCATGAACTAATGGAAAAGGTGTTGATACATCCTAGTTTTTCTCCTTGGGGAGCACCTATAATATTTTTGTGAATAAGAAGGATGGTACTTTAAGATTATGTGTGGATTATAGTTACTGAACAAGGCTAAAATCAAGAATAGGTACCCATTGCCCTGTATTGATGACCTTTTTGACCAAATGAGAGGGTCCATTGTATTCTCCAAGATAGATCTTTGGGTAGATTATCATCATCTTAGAATCAAGGAGGAATATATTCATAACATGAACATTTAGAACCTGGTATGGACACTATGAGTTCACAATTTTACTATTTGGGTTGACCAATGCACCTGTTGCCTTCATGAATTTAATGAACAATGTTCCATGATTATCTTGACAAGTTTTTTCTCATTTTCCTTGATGATATCTTGATATATTCTCATAACTAGGAGGAACATCATCATCATTGAACTAGTTCTTATAACAACACAATCTTTATGTGAAGTTGTCAAAGTGTACTTTCTTTATAAAAGAAGTACACTATTTAGGTCATATCATCTCAGCTAATGGAATAGTAGTTGACCCAAAAAATATTAAATCCATTATGGAATGACTAGACACCAAAGAACATCACAAAGTAAGGAGCTTCATGGGATTGATAGGGTACTATAGGAAATATGTACTTAGATTCTTCAAGATTTTCAACCCTATTACCTCACTGTAAAAGAAGAGTAAGAAATTTGAAGTGGACCGAGAAATGTGAGACATGCTTTCCAAGTGCTCAAGGATAAGTTAAAAACGACACCAATTATTCAGATTCCTAATCCAAATGGCAGTTTCAGGGTAGTGACAGATGCATCTGGGGGATGTTTATGATGGAGTACTCATGTAGGATGGGCAAGTGGTTTCCTATGAATCCTATAAAACTCAAGCCACATGAAAAAATTATTCTTTGCATGATTTATAATTAGCTTCTATAGTCCCTGTATTGCAAGTATGGAGGTATTTTCTCTTGGGTAAACCCTTTGAACTAAAGATTGATCATTTGGGGTTGAAATATATCTTTACTCAATCGAACCTAAATGTTAGGCAGTGAAGGTGGATAGAATTCCTTATGGAGTACAACTTTGATATTGGTTATATCAAAGGGAAAGAAAATAAGGTGGTTTATGCTCTTAGCCATTGTAGGTATTTAGCCACATTGATCACTCTTAGATCAAATTTCAATGAAGAAGTTCTCAAACATTACCTACACATCAATTTTATCAGCAAGTCAAGGAGCCACTAGAAAAAATCCTCTAGATCATAGATATGATGGTTACACTTTTGAGGAGGATGGATTGCCACATTATTATGGGAAAATGTATGTACCAAAGGAAGGGAATTTGAGAGAGACAGTTCTCAAGGAGTTTTCATAATGCTCTATATTCTGGACATCTAGGAGTGACTAAGATGCATGTTGATTTGAAAAATCATTACTTTTGGAATGGTTAGAAAAGGGATGTGAATAGATTTCGTATCAAAATGTTTGGAATGCTAATGATTCAAGGCCAAACATGTGCATCTAGAAGGATTTTTATATCCGCATGATATACCACTATGGAAGTGAAAAGTGATTAGTATGGAATTTGTGTATGGATTACCTATGTCCAGGAATAAGCATGATATGATTCTGGTTGTGGTGGATAAGTTGACCAAGGTATCCCACTTCATATGTGGAAATTTGAAGGATGATTCACCTACTCTCTTGCAAATAAATTTGTGCATGAAATATTCAGATTACATGGGATACCAGAGTGCATAATATCATATAGATATCCCCACATGACATCTAGATTTTGGAAGACGTTTTATGCAGCCTCAGGAATGAAGTTGAACTTTAGTTCCACTTACCACCCAGAGACTGATGGAAAACTAAGAGGATTAATTAGGTCCTTGAGGACATGCTTAGGATGTATTGCATGGATCAACAATACAAGTGGGAATATTATCTTCCTTTGATATAAATTACATATAATAATACATACCATTCTACTATGAAAATGACACCATTTGAGGATTTGTATGGCAGAAAGGTGTAGGACATCCAATCAAGTGGGATAATGTGGAAGATATAGAAGGTGGTAAGACCTAACATGTTAGTAGAAATGGAAGAGCGGGTTAAGCTAATCAAGAAAAGGATCAAGGAATCCATTGATAGAAGAATAGATTATGTTGATAAGAAGTGAATAGAAAGGAAATTCTCCATTGGGAATAAGGTTTTTCTTCAAGTTAAACTAAAGAAGAGTTCCATTAAATTTGGGAAATCATCTAAGTTAGCACCTAGATATGTTGGAGCTTTCAAAGTCCTGGAAGAAATAAATCCAGTGGCTTACAGGTTGGCCTTACCTCCATCATTTTCTTGGTTACATAATGTATTACATATATCATTTCTTAAGAAATATGTAGGATATTTAACTCATGTGCTAGATTGGAAATCTCTATAGGTTCAGGACCCAGGGGTGGTGATCATAGAGCCAATCAGAATATTGGACACATGAATGCTTATATTGTGTAAGCATGAAGTAGCACAATGTAAGGTCCAATGGGACCAATATAACAAAGAAAGTGCCACTTGGGAAATCCTCGGAGAAACTAGATTTGTTTTTCTACATTTGTTTGAGTGATAAATTGTTAAAAGCTTAAATTCTATGATTGTTTGATGATTGTAATAAATGGACTTTTGAAATCCATATAATACTTACTGATTTTTTTTATGATAATAACTCATTTTAGCTTGTTGTTTTCATGACATTACAATGGTATATTAAAATAAAGACAGTTTGATTATGGTATTAAATTTTAAAGTTGAAACAAAACTAAATTGGAGAACCATAGGTTTGCAGTCCTGTTGCTTTTTGGTTGTGTTTTGGCTGATTTTCCGGGATGTGGTGATGGTGTGTATAATCCCTCATTTTACATTAAAAACTAAACTATATATTGTAGTATGATAAATATGAAGGGAATTGAGTTCTATTTCAGTTAAAAATGTTGAAAAAACCAAATTTATTATTGTTGTATTTAGAAAAAAAATTGCATGTAAATAATTAGTTTCCTATAACTTTTATTCTGCATTGAAGAATTTTTTAATATGAAAAATCTTAAAAATAGGAAAAGAATTCAAGTTTTCACATTTTATTATAGTTGATATCATATTTTGATGTATTAATCGGGATGATGAATTTTTGAGGAAGGGAAGGATGTTACATCCCTCATTTTTGGATTTAGAAATATAATACTTGTTTAATCTGGATGATTAAAATGACATGCTTAATCTAGAAAAATGTACTATTATGATTACTTTTAAATGATGAAGTTGACATGTTTATTATCATTATGTGGATTTTTGATGATTTAGACTACCTTTTTTAGCGTTAGGTGAATGCAGGATCAAATACACCCTCGATAAAAGGTGAGGGAGGACATCATCAGGGAGAGGATGGAAGATCATGATAACGAACTTGAAAATTCAAGGTAATTGAGAACCAAGACACACCACAGGAAGTGGATAGTAGCATTTAATTATTTATGTAATGCGTGATTTCCTTATGATATTTTGTATTTCATCTATCCATTGATATCAATAGATGATGAGCGGATTACGCCAATGTGGCTAAACGCCTCCAGTATAACTCTGTCATCATACATCATTATTTAATGATGTTGCAAGAAATTAGTTTATTTATTTTTATAAATAATTATAATAATAAAATGTGAGTTTGAAAAAGTAGCAAAATGACTAGAACATGTTGTTTATTGTTTGAATGATGATTAGTTGACAATTAAATTAATTGTCTTTGATCTCTCTGACTTTGCTATATAGTGGGAAAAAGGCCTAATCTAGCATTGAGTTTTGGTTGATGTACCGAGGAGCATATGAAATAAGTGATGAGTTTAAATTATAATTTAATCCTAGAGAGATTATGATTTAAAATAAATAATCACCTTACATTAAGTAAAATTTAGCCATTATTAAGATCTTGGCTATGCCAATGAGTTTGCTCGTGTCACTCCCTTTTTTGTATTGTTCCTCCATTGTCATACTAGGGTATTCTTATTGGTCCAACCATAGTTTTATTTGGCCTTTTCCCCACCTTTAAGGTGGTGAATAGCCTATAAAATGGTTGGTTCTCCATCTATTGCAATGAATCTTACAACTGGTGATGGAAATGGCTCCCAAGCCTACTCAAAAGTTTGTGCCGAAGGTCTATGAAAAGGTATGGACTTTGAATAATCCATGGATATTGTGATTTTTGTTGATTTTTTAAACACTGTAGTTAAATTGTATCATAGCAATTGCCTTATTACATATTTTTGTGGTTGCATTTCATCTTAATCATATATGTAAAACTAGATAAAAAACCATTGAGAGTCCAACGGTATCCTGGTTTCAGGCATCTGTAATCTCACCAAGGGATTTTATCTCTTTTCATTTCATGAACCTCCACAGGTCTAAGCCCTCCTTCTTAAGGTTACATGTTGGTATTTAAGAAACACCCTTTTGTTGTTTTCCCAGTGGACTCCTAACTTTAACCCCACTAGTCAAGTTTCATTGAAAATATCAGTTTAGATCAATATTCCTAGTGTCCTCATTCATCTCTGGTATTTCCTTCTAGATATTGTTAAACCCATTGGTAGGGTGATATGCCATGAACATGATCATTTATTTTATGCTCAACCCAATAAATGGGTTTGTGTTGAGGTTGAACTTTTGAAATATATACGAAACCATTTAGATATTTAAGTGGGGTCCCTATGTTTCTCATTGAAGGTTTTTTATTTCAACCTCTCCAACATGTTCTTTTTTTGTCAAGCCTCGGACCATTGCATTCACAGCTATCCTTTTCTGGATCAATCTAAACACGTGACTTCTCATCCTACTGCGTCCAAGCCCAAAGGGGGCTAACCAAATGATGGTTGGATTGCAGTTGGGAATAATGAGGGTTCAGGTGTGAAATCCACTTTTTTGGTGGCCCATGCTCCTTCTCCTTCCTCTCTTTTTATCCAAGGATAAGTCAAGTTTGGGTCCTTGCCCCTCATTTGTTTCCATTCCTTCCCATCCCTCGCAGAGCCAAGTTTCACTTTCATAAATAAAGGATTCCATGAATTTAGCTTCAATGTCTCAACCTCTACATCATTCACACAATCCATCCCAAGAGGTTTCCCATAGATCACGGGGAGAAAATGGGGCTAAATTCCACTCCATCCATGTTGAGATCTCTAATTCAAACCAGATCCCGCGTGTTAATAATTTTGTAATTCTTGGCTAGGAGGAGGGTGTTCCAGATGGTTAGGGGGGTTTGACATGTCTAATTTTTCATGAATTTCATCTCTTAGAATGTTCGAGGTCTCACAGAGCCTTCTCGTAAATATTCTATGTCGTTAGATTGTCAACAATTTAGTAGCTTGGATATTATTTGCTTACAGGAAGTTAAATTTTTTGGTTTTTTGCTTCAAAATATGCTAACTTATATGGTTCCTGATTTTTTTTTCATTTTCATACTCTTCATATTGGTGGAAAAGGTGGTGCTAGTGTTTAAATTTCCCTGATATTTTTTTCCTTAATTACCTCCTCAGGCCACGATCCTTCAAATCAATTCATGTGGGTGATTATGGTTATTAACAATCTTTCTTTTGGTATTCTTAATTTTTATACTTCTAATGATGGCACGGAAAGAACAACGTTATGGAAATGGTTAGGTGATAACTTGTCTCTTTCATATTGGTTGGTTTGTAGTGACTTTAATATGATTGAACATCCTCATGAAAAAACTTCAGTGCCCTCCATATGCATTGGTGTGTCATAAATCTTGCATCTTGGTATTACTTTAAAAGATGTTGGGGGATTTCTGATCCTCTACTCTGATGGAGACACAAATTTAAGTCTCGAGCTTAGTATACTTGGACAAATATTTAAGAAGGATCTGATCAGATTTTCAAAAGGCTCGATCGTGTACTTATCTATCAGCAACATATCTTTTATTTTGACACACAAGGCCTCTCCCTTGTCACGATGTGGTTCGATGTTATTGTTATCCCAAATTTTCCCCTTGATAAATTTTGTCAAGACAACTCCTGCACATAAGGATATTATGAAGGAAATGACTCAAACCCACGAGCTCACATTCTAGGATGACAAACAGGTTACATGTGGGCTCAGAAATGGAGTAGTGTCATAGAGATATCCACGTGTCCTAATGGTGCTTCTCCAAAGATGAATCCATAGAGGGAGGCTCAAACAAGCCCTGCATCTCCACGTGTCCTAGGTCAAAGTTGGTCATCGGGGGGAAAGTTGGTTTCTTTCCCCTTGTTATTCCAAAAGGGGTAAAATTTGCAAAATGGGCTGCACAACTCTACCCAAGGGAAAAATTCAACATTTGAGCTTGAGTCAAGCCAAAGCCCGCCCTCTTGTACGAACTCGATACCAAAGTTTGAAGGGGCATATCTTTCGACTCAGTGCTCAAAATATTGCAAATCTAATACCATTGGAAAGATCTCAGCCTTACCTACGCTATAGAGGTCTAAAAATTTAATTTTTAGGATCTTAGGTGAATAAAAATGGAGGAAACATATTTTGGCCTTCAATGCATGATCCATCTGTCTCAACAAATAGTTTGGATTCGATTTGTTTCCATCATTTCCACTTCTTTCAAGGTGCTGAACCAAGGATCGATGTAGTAAAGATGGATTTAGGGGAAAATTTTATCAGAAGCATTAACAATAGTGGTTGAGTTCTGACATGATTTTTTATCTTCTCCCTCTCTTTCTTCTTTCACTTTGAATCTATAAATACAGGGACAAGATTTATTGTAAAGGGTTGTTGTTCATTCTTCTTCCCTGCGCCCCCCCTCTCTCTTTTCTTCCCCAGGGTCGAAAATAGAGTCTAAACCACCTTTCATGGCTTTGTAATGGCATTCTCTTTCCTCTTGCCAAATAATAATGTACTGTGTGAAATTTTTGGAGTAATAAATTTTGTTCTGTGATGCATCTATCCATCCTTTGCTTATTTTATTATCTCTCCTCACCTATCATCATTGCAGGGTATACTGTGCATATTCTGATGTTTGTATCAGGTCCTGGGAGCTATGTTTAATGGGTTTTGAAGTGGTGTTCTGTGTGAAATTTATCTCTAGTATGTGGTGCATCTTTTCCACCCTCTCCTCTATTCACCTCTCTCCACTTCAGGAAGCTGAGATTGTGACCAACACTCCCCTTTTCTTGGTGCTATCACCTCATTAGTGTAGGATTTCCCTCTATATGCACTTTCTCTCTCCATGTATCCTTAGCATTATTAGGATAGGTATAATTAGATGTTATTTTTGCATTAGGAGTAGTTTAGCATTATGATCAGGAAGAAGAAGCCGGATTTCTCCAGAGGGCCATCTCAAGTCCACAAGTCCCACAACTTGAGAGATGGTCCAATGTTATGCAAATCACACCAAATGATTCTGTCTTAGAAAATTATATTTTTAGAGATCATTTGGGGATGTTTTGATTTCATATTAATAGTTTTGGCATGCTCGGTGGGACAGGTTTGAAGCACCTTACCACTTCACTTCATTAGGTTTGATGTGCTCTTAGTGAAGATTTCAGCCTTTGAAGGCACTTTCAAGGTGACTCCATCTAGTCAAAAACCTATTCTCTAATTTGCAGACCTTTTCCATCCATTTTCACTCATTTCATCCATTTTATTCTTCCATTTCTTTCATTTTCTCCCATTCCATGAAGTTGTGTAATCATGACTTCATTCCCTTTATGGAAGCTCACACTTACAGCAACAATGCAATCCACCTCCCATGCATTTCCCAACTCCTCCATATCAGCATTATGATCAGATCCAGGACCATTATGCTTACCCATATGAGCAGTGTCAAAACCAATTTGACTATGAAGCTTATCAAGGACAAGGGGACACATATGATGGCGATAGTTTATACAAAGGATGCTGGTCTACTGGAGAAGATTCAAAAACTGAAGGCTGGCATGGTTCAATTTAGGGCAAACAACTCAAATGATGGCTTTCAGAATTGGTTGCAGGGCACCTTGTCCATGGGAAGGCCCTTTTCTAATACACTACAACCCTCAAGAGAAGCTAGACTTCATGATGGGAATGCCTGCCCCAACTTGCATAGTGGACTGAGGACATTGGGGCTTATGAGAAAAGTGTGAGACAACCTTGTCAATGGGTAAGTCAATCACCAGCTCCATGCCTTTCATTTTCTCTCCCTCAATCTTTATCTATTTCGATAGAAGTAAGAGTCAAGCCCCTCACTTGTTGCCGCCAAGTGTTAATTTCATTTCTCCATCCCCTAGTCTTCCATCCCACCATCAGTTTCTCTGCCCTTTTCCCTTCCAAACCCAATTCCCCTCTACAAGATCCAAAAGAAATGCCTCCCCTTCGTCACAAACAAGGAAAAAACTAGTGGAAACCCCACCCACCATTCCTCTTTCCTTCCCAATTCCATGTTGGGAAGAGACTCCAAAAACTAGCCAAGGAGAACATCAAACAGAGGAACCCAACAAAGAAGAAATGATAGAAAATCTGAAGAGTTGGGCTGCTAAATTTGATTTTTCAAAGATTTCCTTGTTGGTTAATCCTATGGAGGAGACTGAGGTCAATCTGCAAGTGGTAGAAGCTCCAACTACAACAAAATTAGGGGAGGAAGGAGCTACTCCTAATCCAAAAGAAGAGGAGTACATTCTGGCTGTGGAGGAGGACCATATAGTTTCAGAGGCTCCAAGTGTAGAGAAGGCCATAGAAGAAGCCTTCAGTTCTTCCTCCCACTTCATCCCCCTTCAAGCTATGATGTTGAGGAAGAGTTTGAGCTTTCAAACTTCATATTTGAGGATAAAGGGAATCATGGTGAGTCAATTGTATATCAGGAGGACACCATGAAGGAGGTTGAGCACCTGCAGCATGACAACAAGGAGGTAGATTATATGTCTAACTTGGCAGGCCTTGATAGAGGGGAACCCATGGAGATCACATCATTTTTTCCTCCATCCATCTTCCATGCACATGAACCTACTTTCATGAAGGAGGATATTCAAGTGCAAAAGCCTACACTCCGTAATGGCCCTCTGGAACCAAGGTTAGAAGATATTGATCTTCCATGTTCTTCAAAGGAGGAGGAAGAGAAAAGGTAGGAGGATGTCATCATCTCTCTCACACCATCCACCCAAGAAGGTCCACAAGAAGAATCCATTTTTGGAGTTGAATTTCAGAGAAATGGGCACATCCAAAGGATCAGACCATGCCCAATCAGATACTTGGCTTCATTAGAGCCAAGGGAGAAGCCAAAACCAGTCATGCCTACTCCAGGGCATGAGGATGAGCATCAAAGTACCAAGGGTCATCATCAACACCTCCAGAAGTCTAATGCAAGTCAGCTTGAGGAGGTATTTTCCATTAATGTTGATACCTTGATGATTTGGGTGGAGGACCGGCTTATTGTATGTTTTTCACTCATACAAGTAGCTATATCTAGTGTCAAATCATTTGCATGGCTGCCCCTCTTGAGAAAGGGAAGCTAATTCTCCCTACCTATAGTAGGATTTGTTTAGCATTATTTCTCTTTGGTTAGTGTAGGAGTAGGAGTAGACTTTGTTTCAAGCAGAAGAAGTGCTTATGCATGATATACATGTCTCATTTGAGGCATGTATGATTTGGTCTTTGTATATAAGTTTTGTCCATTTTTCTCCAAGGGTGCATAAGGCCAGGCTCTTCAATATTCATGGCAAGAAGACTCATAGTGGTCTATAACAGTTGCTAGCTCCAAAATGGAACAAATCTAGAGCAACTTAAGACATTTAAAAATAGTCCATTTCAGGGATAGGTGAAAGCGCGGGTCAATACAATTTTCTACTCTCAGAAACTCCATTTTAAGATTTTCTTATGAAAATTGAGAGTGTCGACGTGCGGGCAGATTTAGAGTTAGGTAGATGTCAGTGAAGTGTAAAGATTCGGGGAGTCCATTTTATAAAAAGGATCAGTGTCATGCCATCATTCTTGACTCTATGCCCAATGGATGCTTCAAGACCACTAGCCTCTTCATCTAGCAGGCAGATGTCCTCGTGAGTTGTAAAATTGTTATCCCAAATTCACCCCCTAGAAAATTTGGTGAAGACAACTCCTACACATAAGGAAATTATGAAGGAAATGATTCAAACCCACAAGCTCACATTCTAGGATGATAAATAGGTTACATGTGGGATTGGAAATGAAGGATTAGTGTCATAGAGAGAGCTACATGTCCCAGCGGTGCTTTTCCAAAGATGAATCCATAAAGGGAGGCTCAAACAAGCCCCGCATCTCCACATGTCCCAGGTCAAAGTAGGTCGTTGGGGGGGAAATTGGTTTTTTGCTCCTTGTTATTCCAAAAGGGGTAAAAGTTACAAAATGGGCTGCAACTCCTCCCAAGGGAAAAATTCAGCGTTTGAGCCCGAGTCAAACCAAAGCCCGCCCTCCTGTACGGACCTGATACAAACTTTGAAGGGGCATATCTTTTGGCTCAGGGCTCAAAATATTACAAATCTGACACCATTGGAAAGATCGCAGCCTCACCTATGCCACGAAGGTCTAAAACTTTAATTTTGAGGAGGTTAGGTGTAGAAAAATGGAGGAAACGTCTTCTGGACTTCAATGCAGGATCCATCTATCTCAACAACCAGATTAGATTTGATTTTTTTCCACCGTTTCCACTTCTTTCAAGGTGACAAACCAAGGATAGATATGGTAAAGACAAATTTGGGGGAAAATTTTATCAGAAGCATTAATAGTAGTGGTTGAGTTCTGACCTAATTTTCCCACTTCTCTCTCTCTTTCTCCTTTCAGGTTGAATCTATAAATACAGGGGTAGGATTCATTATAAAGGGTTGTTGTTCATTCTTCTTTCCTACCCCCCCTCTCTTTTCTTCCCCAGGGTCGAAAATGGAGTCTGAACCTCCTTTCATGGCTCTGTAATGGAATTCTCTTGCCTCTTGCACACTAACAATGTATTATGTGAACTTTTGGAGTAATAAAGTCTATTTTGTGATGCATCTGTCCATCCTTTTCTTATTTTAATGTCTCTCCTCACCTCTCATCGTTGCAGGGTATACTGTGCATATTCTGATGTTGGTTGCACGTCCTAGGAGCTATGTTTAATGGGTTTTGAAGTGGTGTTCTATGTGAAATTTATCTCTGGTTTGTGGTGCATTTTTTCCACCCTCTCCTCTGCTCACCTTTCTCCACTTCAAGCAGCTGAGATTATGACCAGCATTCTTCTTTTCTTAGTGCTATCACCTCGTTAGTCTAGGATTTCCCTCTTTATGCACTTTCTCTCCCCCTATCTCCTTGGCATTGTTAGGATAGGTATAGTTAGATGTCATTTTTATATTAGGAGTAGTTTAGCATTAGGATTAGGAAGAAGAAGCCAGCTTTCTCTAGAGGGCCATCTCAAGTCTGCAAGTCCCACAACTTGAGAGATGGTCCAATGTTATGCAAATCACACCAAATGAGTCTTCCTTAGAAAAGCAAATTTTTAGAGCTCATTTGGGGGTGCTATGATTTTGCGTTAGTAGTTATTTTTTCATATCACCATCTGATCTCTTTCAATATTATATGGTGTGGGGCTCCATTCAAAGTCTAGTATAATCAATTATTTCTTAATATTTCCTTACTAAGTCACTCGGTGGTGGTCCTTATTGTTAAAGTTTCAAATATGGTTTCACATCCACATTTTTATGCTAGCTAGATAGAGTGGTGGGAGGTGATGATCAAGTGCACCACCTGATTCCTCTGCCAATTTGGGAAACAATTTGTTAGGTACGCAAGTAGGAAGACTTGGCTCTACACAAAGAGTTTTGATGTGTTTCTTTTCTCTTTGAATCCAATACTTTCGACACTTCTCTTCATTTGTAGGATTCCAACATTCAATATAAACTCAAGCTCATGGAATCTCACTCGACCTGTGGATCCCAGATCCAGTCAAGGTCACATTGGCACAAGGTGGGAGACAGCATCCAAGCAGTTTTTTAAATCCCTCCTTGTCAAGCAAGCTCGAGAACATATTAAAGCTATTCATGTTGCTCAGATTCAAATGATAAAAATGGGTGAGATCACTAATGATTTTATGGAACACTATCAGCTAGTTTTCCAAGCGCAAGAGATAACAATTGAGCAAGTGAATACCATGCAACTATTTGTTAAGGTGGTTCCTGTCAAATTATCTCCTTATGATCATGCTCGATACAATTCCCCTCTTACTTTAGATTAGCTATATGCTGCTCTTATGTGTTTAGTTGATGATAAATATCCTAGGCTAGATGGATTTCCTTGTGAATTCTACAAATATTTTGGTCTTTTGTTGGCCCCGACCTGCTTCATGTCTACAATAAAGCCCTTTAATCAAATTCATTAGGGATCTTCATTAATAAAGGAAACGTCAATTTAATCTCTAAAGAAGTCAATATTGAACTAATTACTAGCTGGAGACCTATCACGCTTCTGAATGTTTCTTAAAAAAATCTTGCCAAGGCCCTTACTCTTCATATTATTGATCTGTTACCTAATATTGTTTGACTAGAGAACATGAGGTTTATCAAAGGAGATACATTCTGGATAATAGTATTGTGGTCTGGGAAGGAATGGAATGGGATCGAATGTCTCGTCAATTGCCCTTACTTCTTAAAATTGAATCGAGAAGGCTTGTGATCATATATAGTGGCCTTTTATTCTAGCCATGCTCAAGGCATTAGGATTTGGTGATTTTTTTAGTTCAAATGTCCAAATGCCATTTTCCAATGCTTCTTCTTGCCTCACTATTAATGACCAACAGTTCTATGTGATTTTCCTCTTCCGTTCTATCAAACAAGGTTTGCCTCTTATGCCTACTTTTTTGTCCTATTATCTGATTCTCTCGGATATCTTATTTTTAATCATGTTGATCAGGGTCACATTTATGGAATCTTTTTTTTAGATCATTCTACTCAGCTCATTAATGGTCACTTTGTTAATGATTAGTTTCTCTCTTGCAGAAACTAAGCATAATTTTATTGAAGTTTTCAATTTATAGATACCTTTTGTCTTGCTTTAGGATCCAACATATAGATGGCTAAAACCTTGGGATATCAGCAAAGTGGTTTGCATATGCATGAATGTTTAAAATATTACCCCTAGAAATGGATTGAGCACAGAGAACAATTTAAATTTTTGGGCATTCCCTTTTCCTCTGATAGTGATTCTTCTACCCTACGACAATATGTGATTGAAAAAGTTGATCATAAAGTCTCTTGGTGGGCATATAAATCTCTCTCTTTAGCTAGAAAATTGCATGTGTGTACTAAGATTCTTGTGACCACCCATGTGTATTATTCTTCTTATTGGTGCCCCTCTCGGGCTTCCTTTTCTAAACTTGCCAAACCACTATGGGATTACCTTTGGTATAAAATCTCTGGCTACGTGGGATTTCTTCGAGTCATTTGGGATGTTTGTTGTATTCCTTATGATCAAGGTGGTATGGGAATTATTGAATTTTATCAATAAAGCATTGTTTTATGTTCTAAATGGGTTGTGTGCTTTCTTTTGGGTAATCAAGCTTGGAAAATTTTTCTTTTCCATTACATTGCCCTAAGTTCTCTTTATGGTAAAAATATTAGAATAATGTAGGGTTACATACCTTATTTATCAATAAGGGGCATGTTAAGATTAGTGGAACATTCATCACCAAGAGAATATGGAAGGATTCTGAAGCTGTGAAACCTCTGCTTCGTTGGATTAGAGATGGATTTCACACCAAGATTTGTAACTCCCAAAATATCTGGTGGTCTCCCATTATCATGGAGGATAAAATCGCACTTGCTAAAACTTTGGGCATCAAAGATCTTCATTTATCTCAAAAATGAATTCACACCATTCAATATTTGGTTTCCCGTAGAGATTGGATTCATTCACCTGAGATTAAGATGAAATTCAATCTTTCCAATTCAGACCTTCTATTTATCCAAATAATTCAAGAGTTGATGCCCAATGTCATGCTTCACAAATTGGGTCTTAAACCTCCTAGGATTTGTGGTGGAATCATAATATTGATTTTTTCATTATAATGCAGGAGCTATTTACCAACTTTTGATTCCTATTTTCACCTACCATGTGTTAAGTTGTGGAGCTAAATAGCTTCACAAATGGCATGCATTACAGGTTTTTTTGGTTTGAACAGGAACCGACATCAATTGGGTAATGAGCGTCGGTGGCCTAGAGGAATTGACATCAGTTTGGTAATCGAAATCGATTATCTATGCGTTCATGTTTTTATAAAGGTGATCAGAGGGTTGTAAATGCATAGTTAAGTTACCCTAATGTTCGTATATGCTTATAAGCTAGAAAACTAGGGGTTAGAAGAGAGAGAGAGAATATATATTATTGTAAGAAGGAATTTCTTGGAGAAAGATTATAGAAGCTTGTGAGGAAAAATTATTGTACATCTGTGAGAGGTGTGGAAGATTGTAAATCTTCATTGTATTTCCTCTATGAAGAAAGAATAATAGATTGGTTATTTCTTAGTGGGTACATAGCCCACACTGGGTGAACCATGTTATATCTTGTGTTACTCATTCTCTTGTTGTTTATTTTTCTTCTGGTTTAATTTGCATGTTTATTACTTTCATGCTTCAATTGAATATAGATCTATACAAAATTGGTGTGTGATCTAACCCCATACACCAAATCAATAGCTCAGATAGAACAGGTCTGAGGGTTTTAGAGATGACCTCAAAGGAAAACATATCATGCAAGAAGACAATGTCTTTCAAGTAAGGAGAATAAATAACCAAGCATCAAGGAACCCGAAGTCAACCAGGATCTGCGGCATTAAATAAAATGTCAGGAAAAATTCAATTAGGTGAACCTAACTGCAGTCACATTGGTATTCAAAGATCACTCAATGATCTTATTGTTTCTCAGCTTGTATTGAGTTTGGACATAGGGATTATTTAAGTGTAGGAATTTTGCTCAAGAATGATTCACCCTTGTAGGGATAATAGGTTTGAGTCAACCTTTCCAAAGTAATTTCTTCCATTAGTGGATACAATTGTTCATGAGAGAGTTCAGTATTATTAGATATTTTCTACATGAACCTTCAAGTCACAATCAGGGTAATGAAGGTTACATGGGCATAATTGAAGTTGTGTGTTTTAGTTGTAATGAATTTGGTCATGTTGCTAGAGAATTTGATTATGGTTACTCAAGGAAAATCAAGAGATATCAGAGCCCTGGTATGTAAGAAAGGAGGAAAATCAGGTCTTGGGAGTCAATAGTGAATAATAATGTACCACCAAGGGCTAGTGTGAATGCAAATCAAGGAAATTATCTGAGTGCATATCAAAAGAAAGAAGAAAGAGGTGATTTTCAAGTGTCTAAGAGGGCTTGGTACCTCTTAAGATCATTCTTCTAGAGTCATCATGAAGATGGATGTCTCTAATAGGATTCTTACAGGCATTATCATCCAAATAAAGCTTGGATTGAAGAATGAGCATGAAGGATTGCTATTCTGATGTTGTAGGTGTGTTTTCAAGGTGTCAAGGTATGGTTTTATGATCTTGAAGGTGTTTGGGGAATATTGGTGCCTCTGTAAATTCAAATTCCCCATCAAGATGGTTGGAATTTTGATCCTTCATCGATTCAGCCTTCCATTAGAGATTACATACCTCCTCAAGATGATCTTCCTCCTCCTGGTGCAGCGGTATGTGCTTAATTTGTTCTAGTTTGATGTTTTAATGTGGTGTTAAACTTTTCCTTGATGGAAATTTCTTTTGTTTTCTCTTTGGGAATTTCGTGCTGCCTTCGTGGATTTTTTGTGGGACTGTGAGTTTTCTGGTCACCCCTACTCTTGTAACTCTTTTATATTTTTATTAATATAATGTGCAATTCCAATAGTAAAAATTAGCTATAATGTTAAGCAATTAAGGGATAAGAATTAGTTACAGTTTTTCATTAAAATGAAACTTAGCTTTAATGTTAAGTAGATGAAGATAATTATAAGTTAGTGCAAAAAGGGAAATTCATAGAAATGGATTAAAATATGTATAAGTATTTAAATAAAACCATGTGGATACGTGGTTAAGGAAAAAGATAAGGTTTAGTTAAAAAGATTATTAAAAATCATGAAAAGAAATTAGAGTGGGATATTTTATTAAACATGTGGATACGAGGGAAAAGTGAAGGAGAAGGAAAGTAATCTAGGAGTTAATGTGGGATTTAAGTAGACGTGTGAGGAGAAAATGGAGGAAACAGTTAGGGAAAAAATAACTATTTCACATGGTTTTATCTTGGTATGCATATACGGGTTTATGGATGGAAATGGAAGGATTGGAGCTTGGGTATTTTGGGCAAATATGATTGTAAAACATTCATAGGAAAGGGTTTTCTCTGGTTATCTTGTTTTGCTTAAAATAGTGAATTGTTCTTTTTGTAAAATAGAATGCATGAAAATACCTATTTTTAGGCTTTCATTTTGAAAAGAAATTTGTGAATTTTTATACCCTTTTGGGTATTCATTTGATTATGGTTTTGGACTACTATTTTTTGTTATTTTTGAGTCATAAAACACCCAAAACTGGACTTGTGCATTTTTTGGTTCTAGTGTGTGAACTACCCAAATCTGGGTTGCATGTTTTTGGTGTTATTCTAGTGAAAAATACCCCTTTAGGTCAGTTTGTTTTTTGTGGTTTTGAAATGTGTAAAACACCCAAATCTGAGTTGCACAGTTTTGTAGATTTAAAATGTGTAAAACACCCAAATTTGGGCTAGAACGTTTTGGTGTTATTATAGTGATAAATACCCTTTCAGTTCAGCACACTTTTGTGGATTTGAAATGTGTAAAACACCCAAATTTGGGTTGCATGTTTTAATGTTATTATTGTGAAAAATTCACTTTCTTCCTACACATTTTTGTGATGTTTAATGTGAAAAATATGGCCTGCACATTTTGTGGCTTTTAGTGTGTAAAAATACCCAAAGTCTGGGTCTAATCATTCTTATTTATGAGCTGCATTTTTTATGAAATTTGTACCCATTTTGGACTACACGATTTTGATATTTTGAAGAAGGCAAGGTTACAAGTCTAAGGGTAGTCATTATGGCTACAATAGTGTCTATGACAGGTAGATGAAAGGATAACATGATTTGTAAGGTTCTTAAGGCATAAAGTGGAGATTTAAGACCTAAAGAGGTTTTGTTGAACCTATACAAGGTCATAATCAAACCAAGGAATGTATTTTGTGGTCAATCATGGAATAATTACAATCCTTCTTGTAATATCTAGAACCTATATGCCTATGATCTTTTCTCATCATGTCCATGAGATCTTCTCCCAAGTATCTTTCACCTAGTGGTCTCTTTATCTCCTTAAGTCCTCACCTAGGTATTTTGCAGCTTGAAGTCTCATTTGCCTTGAGATCCTAATAGAAAGGAATATTGATTGGATCTCTGTAAAGTTGATTAGTCTTCCACTTATTCTAAGTGAATTCCTTACTAGGATTTTTATCACCTCAACTGTAGTTTCTCTTAATCATGCACTTGGCTACATGTCTAGCTTCCTAAACATGTCCATAATAGCATTCAATTCATGATTCCTAAGCGAGAAAATGCCTCAGTAATTGAAAACTATATTTGGCTTCTTTACTTTGTTTTTTATCTTCTTTCTGGTCTTTTACACCCTACAACCCAATCGGTACTTCACTTGTTTATCTTTTATGGCTTCAGACACCAACACCCAGACAAGACGCCAACTCACAGTGCGTCCTCATCATTTTGGTCACCATAACAATTGACCCTTTATCAATATCTCACTTGGTTCTTTTGGGTCTCTTTTATATTTTGGGCATCTTATTTTCTTATGGGTTGGCCTTTTATTTATCAATTACAAAATTAAACCAAGGGAATCATATAAATACAAAGCTATGTGACCAAAATAAAGGACCAATCTCTAAGCATCTATTATCAACACCTAAGGTTGCATCCAAAGGCATTTAAAAGCATCAAATGCATCCATCTAGCACTCATACAAGGGACAAAGGACTACATTTTTTGCATACACTTCATAGGAAGGGGAATTTCATTTTTCCATCCACGCATCTATTTACATTAGTACATATAGCTATCTCCCACTATCACATACAATTGCATAAGGGCTTCCTTGGGCATGATCCTTTCACACACAAACAAGAACTACATGGATTTTAAGATGTAGTAAAATGCTCAGTTGTAAGTTCACTCATTTGGGTGAACATCAAGGTTGGTCCAACTCCCCATTTACATATTTTATTTTTGGGATTTGATGTAGTTTGAGGATTTTTCAAGTAACCATATCTTTGTAGGTTACAAGAAAATTCTGTAATCATAGTGCGACATATAGGTGACCAACAATGACTGCTAGTGACCATTTTGGGACACCGGAAAAATTAGGTTCTTAGCTCCTACATAGACACAGGCACCCAAAATAGGACTCTGGCATCTAGGTGCCCTGACCCAGTTTAGGTGCCCTAGTACAGACATATCACGATAGTCTAGAATTTATTGTGCATATTTGCAACATTGTCTCCCCTTCATGTTCATCAATTTTCCAATCTAGATAAGTTCCAAGAAAATTATAAAATCAGCTAAGTCCTTTACCCTATATCTTTCACCTAGGGTTTCATATTTCATTAGCTTATTTCTTGTGTCAAATTTATACTTTAATATTCATTTATTATACGTGACTCTACCAATTATAGGGTTTTACAAATTCTATATATTTGTTAAATCATTTGGTGAACCCGGCTTTGAAAACTTTTGGATCCTCATTTTTCTTCTCTCATGGCCCCTAAAATTCCTCAAATTTCTTTACATGATTTACTTCAAATGCATCCCAATTGCAAGGTTGTTCTTCAAAAATATCTATACACTATGTATCTACCTCACAATATGCCACCTACACAAATAAGTGTCATTTTTAATCATTTCTCTGATGACCCTAGCCTTCATGATCCTCCATCCAATCAACCCATCTTAGAGTTAATTCAAGCATTAATTCTTTGTTTCAAGATAAAATTCAAGCTATAGAATCATTGATTAGATATCTTAAATATAAAATTCAACATCTTAAGGATGCTTCTAAGGCTCATGCTAGTTCTCCTTCTACATCTCATTCTCCTCATCCTAATTCTATGCCTTCTACATATTCTCATATTGGTGCACCTCAAGATTTATCACTACCGCCACCTCTCATTTTTGACTTAAATTCTAAGCAGCATGACATTCTTCCTGAGATTCTTAAAAATCAATTGATCCACTTTTCATCTAATAATTTATCCTCCTTATCATCTTGCAAAATATCAAGGACATCCATATTGCAATTATCATTGAATTAATGGACATAATAACAATGATTGTTATGCTCTTAAGCAACAAATTGGCCACCTTAAGCATTATGATCTCATTTTTTTGCTACAAAAAATACTACTACATGTTCATCTCCAAGTGCTACATCCCAATGGGTTCCTAAATATGATTTATCTATGTCTAATGAGCATCGTGTCCATCAATTATAAAGTAGACCTTCTTCGATCACTCAAGCATCACCTAAGCAAACTCCACTCCTACTAAGCAATCATCTCTCAAGGTCTATCTCTCCATCACCTCCTCTTACTAAGTATTCTAACGCGTCACCACCTCCTAAGAAACCTCCTCTACACATTGGCCCAACCCCTCCTCCTCTCAAGTCTTCTACAACATTACAAGGTCAAACTAAGCTACCACCTCTCAAAAGTAGTTCATCCTTGTCTCCTCTCAAGTACTATAGCATTATCAATCCTGTATAAGCTACCACCAATTCATTTTTTCAAACAAATTATTCCTTATTTTGATCCTCAAGACCCATTTCAAACTCCACCACTATGGAAAGGTCCTTCTCACATCGCCGCATATATCTCCATCACTCACATAGTTGGGAGGTATCATATCTTCTCCCCCCTTTCATTTTTATCAAATTTCTCTATCATCTCATGCACTTGATGCTTTGTGCTTAAATGTATAATATTTCTTAAGCATCATCACAAACCCCTTGATACACTTTGATTCATCATTACCCTCTAACACACTCTAGTTCCATGGTTCATACTTTACTGCTGAGGGTCTAAATATGAAATAAACCTCACCACATTCACTCATTATGTTCTATGTGTCATTGATCAATTTTTCTAGTGCACATTATCAAACCATTTCCCGATGACGAACTCTTGTTCTATGGTTCATTCTTGATTGTTGAGGGGTATTTTATAAATGAACCTCATCTCATACTCACACATATCCATTGGGGGGAATGTTGTTCCTATCACATTTACTTTGCCTTCCATTCCATTCACATTCACAACATATTGCATATCTTGGTTGCATATATTCTTTCTTGCTTATACTTACATGTACACTTTCTTTCCATGCTAGACAAATACTTAGTATGTAATATTTTCTATATACTATGATGTTTCCAATTGGTCTTTAGTTGTGAATGCATACTTTCTAGAAATCCTTACACCCTAAAAATGATGCTTGAAATTGTACCCCTTACATGTCCCACCCAGACTCCTGGGGGCATCCACGTTTATACTCTACACATCACAGGTGTTATTGTTCCATTCTTTACTACTTCCTACTTTTACTAGCACACAATTTTCCATGGATCTATACACGATTTGACATACTCTTTATCTTTATAAAAAGATAACGGGTGCTTCATGTGCAACATTTTCTTTGCAGGACTATTTGCCACCATGGTTGTGTGTTACTCTTTGCTTTGCCACTATTTGTTATTGTATGCCATTATTTGCGGGATATGCCCTATGTCTTGTGTGATCATTACTTGTATGCTTTTGGCTACTTCGGCCCTGATTGTCTTGTGACATTGTGAGTGATGTCCCATGTTTAAAACCCATTTTTTCAGTCTACTTTCTCTACATTATTGTTTGTTTACATTGTCTTATATAGCATGTTGGTCAGTTTTTTCTACTAACACATATTTCTAGCCACTTTTTTTACATGTGTCTTGGTTTCCACCATACATATTCCCTCCCCACTATGGGGTATACACTTCAGAATAGTTTCAAATTAGCATCAAGTCCTCTCTTTGGGCCGCAATCTCCTAGAAACAGTTTCATGCACCCCAAATGGGGGGGGGGGGGCATACATTGGGTGAATTATTCACCCCATACAGCAAATCAGAGCTTCAGTACAAGCCTACACAATATAAGAACATAACAGTTTACAATTATAGAAATGTCCCAGATTCTGAATTGGGTCCTCATTTCAGCACAGATACTAGCACCCAAATACAAACACTAGCACCTGGGTACTCTTGACCTTTCTTGGGCGTCTATGACCAGAGGGAAGTTATAGTTACTTTCTCATATCAGCACAATTTTCAGTAATTCACAAAATAGTTTTCACAGTACAAGCACAATCCTCTAGTAATCAAAATGCATTCTTTCTTCATTTTCTACATGGAACAATACATAACTAAACACAAATCACACCATCTATAGTGGTGTATAAATTTGGGAAGTAGTCATAAAAGGATATTAACACTAGATATCTCTCCCCAACACTCTTCTGTTGTGGCGTAAGATTTCCCAAAAAACTTGTACCTTGGTGTGAGATCACCCAAAAAACTCGTTTTTGGTGTGAGATTTCCAAAAAAAACTTGCTCTTGGTGTGAGATTTCCAAAAAATTTTCTCTTCTACAGCATTTTCAAGACATTTTCTATCATTTTCACTCTTCATGGATCAGGTGCACACTTTCCTTTTACTACTTTTTCACATTTACATACTTTTAAATATTTTTATAGAGTTTTCATGATATATGACTTTGACTACTCTTTCACTCTTCTTTTACAGGTTCATCCTTAATATATAAGAAGAATCATCCCTACATCAAGCTACAACAACAACAGGTACAACACCATACACTTCACCCTTAGGGTCACTTCCTCTTTCTTAGCTTCCATGCTTCATTTTTATCACTTCACGCTTTCACTTATCTCCTTGGCATGATATCACCATCATATTCTACATGGTTATCAGGTATGCATATTCTATCTACTTTATGTTATCAATTATTCACTCAACAACATAAAGTGGGGGCAAATGTAGACACAAAATCATGTACTTGGGTACATTTCTAGGTCCTAAAAGCATACTTACATTCATATGATTCCTAAGAGAGAAAACTAATAATTGCCAATTATCTTTGGCCTATTTGCTTTGTTTTTTGTCTTCTTTCTGGCCTTTTACACCCTACATCCTAGTTGGTACTTCACTTTCTTATCTTTTATGGATTTTAACACCAGCGCCTAGACACCCTCGTCCTTCTAGGCACCCTTGACCCTTTTCTATCTTACTCACTTCTTTTGGGTTTCTTTTATATTTTAGGCATCTTATTTTCTTATGGGTCAGCCTTCTAGTTGTCAATTACAAAATTCAACCAAGGGAATCATATAAATACAAAGCTATGTGACCAAAATAAAGGACTAAGATCTAAGCATATATTATCATCACCTAAGGTTGCATCCAAAGGCATTTAAGATCATTAAAGGCATCCATCTAGCACTCATATAAGGGACAAGAGGCTGCATTTTCTACATACACTTCATAGGAAGGGGAAGTTCATTTTTCCATCCACACATATATTTACATTGGTACATCTAGTTGTCACATGTTATCACATGTACTTGTACAAGCACTTCCTAGGGCATGATTCTATCACACATGCATAATAAATACATGGATTTTGAGATGTAGTGTAGTGCTCGGTCATAAGTTCACTCAGTCGGGTGACCATGGGGGCAGTCTGACTCACCATATTATATCTTTTCTTTTTGGGATTTGATATAGTTTGAGGGTTTTTTAGGTCATCATCTCTTTACAGGTTACAAGAAAATTATGTGATCATATTGCAACATATAGGTGATCAACAATGACTGTCAGCACACCATATTACGACACTAGAAAAATTAGGTTCTGAGCTCTTGCAAAAACATAGGCACCCATAAATAAACTCTAATACCTAGGCACCCATGACCCAATTCAGGCACCCCATTCCAGGAATATCTTACAGCTCAAGAATTTATTTTGCACAGTTGCGATAATTTTTCCTTCTTGTTCATCAGTTTTCCAATTCATATCAGCTCCAAGAAAATTGTGAAATCAACTAAGTCCTTTACCCTCTCTCTTGCACCACGGGGGGTTCACTTAGTAAAAGTATGGTATAACACGTTCATTCGAAGGGTATTAAAGAATACCCTTAATGTTAGTTTTTACCTCTAATGATTCAATTGATAATACCCCCTCCCATTATTATAATGAAAATACCTTCTATTTTTTCCATGTACTTACTTACCCATTTTTCCATTACAATTTTATTTACCCCTTTTTATTTATACCCTAATATATCAAACAAAAAATATATTATGTTTCCTACTCAAATATTATTTTCTTAATATGTATTTTCTCTAGAAAGAGAGTTTGAAGCCATTCAAGACCTATTACCAATTACCTTAATGTTAAGCTTTAACCATTTATCAATATTTCTTCAAATAATTAATATGGTGAAATAATATCATGTGTTGAAAATCATATACAATCCTACTTTTCTACCATCTTATTATTTCTTTCTTAAGAATCTCTTAATTCAAATTTCTTTATTCAAAAAGAGATTATAATATAACTTTATGACATTGAACCTTCTACAATTTTAAGGTATTTATCTTTAAAAACTAGTGTTCAAATGTTTTAGTTTTAAATTAAAATTAACCCTACCTCTTCTCTAGCCCACCTCTCTAACCTACCCCCAATAACTAATTTAAAATATTAATAAATTAAACCCTTTGACCCCCTAATTTCTACCATTATATTGACTTTTTTTTTTTTATCAATTTTAATTACCTCAATATGAATGCATGTGCTAGGATGTTGCCTTGTTAATGAACTCTACGTGTCTTGCACCAAGGGTTTTATATTTCATTAGTTCATTGTCTGTGTCAAAATTATAATTTAATATTCATTTATCATACGTGACTCTGCAATATTAGGGTTGTACAAATTCTATATATTTGTTAAATTGTGTTCTATATCAGTTTGGTTGCATACTTATTTTGAGAACAACATGAAACCAATTGTTTTAGTGGGAATTTAAACTCATTCAGAGCTTACAAATGGAGAGAGAAAATGTCTAAAATATTTAGACAATGGAAATAAATCATTTGTAGGTTGAGCAATGGTTAATTGTTTTTAAAACAACAAAAGATAAGTGACTTAGTTGAAATAGGTGGTTACGCCAAAAGATTATTATTAAAACATTACTTCTTGAGTTATTACTAAGCTTTACCCTGTGGTAAATAAATTATAATGCTTGGTTATTATCGTTGTTTTAATGATTTGGGCATGAGGTTGAAATATGATGCTTGATGTTATCATCCATAGAGAGATACTTACGTTATCATGCTTGTAGCAAAGGTACAATCATGATAACATAAGTCTTTAGCTTATTAAAACACATTATAGAAATGTGAATGATAGTAAAAAGGCTAAAAAGGCAAATGAAGGCTTTTGGGAAAAACATAATGTTAGTTAACTATTATTTTGTGCATTGATAAAAAAAGATAAGGATGTTAAACGTTAAAAAGAAAATTAAATCCTTAAGCTTATGTATGCATACTAGTACGTTGTGAAAACCGTACAAACATACATAAATACACTTACAGAGGGTAATATTCCTATGTTTAGAAGAATTTTGAAACATGATTATATGGTTGATTTTCCTTTATACTTCTGAAATCAGAACATATTATAAATTATTTTAATGAGAATGTTTTTTACGAAGTGGTGTATGAGATAGTTGTGTTTTGAAAGGATGAAAAATCGTATTTGTTTGTGCAAACTATATGATTAGCTTGCATTAGCATAGTTGGAAAACTTTGGCCAAAGTAATGTATTTAGCTATATACATTGTCAGTTCACTTATCCTTATTTTTTACTACTCAGGAATCATTTTATGGTATTTGATACCTTGATCTAATGATGGACTGTATTTTTAGATTTTGGGTATATTACACATGGTGTTTTTTGGTTAGTGTTATCAATGCAGAAAATACCAAAAAACTTTAATGAGCAGGATTTACTGATAGCTACACCGACAATCGCAATGTTGGGATGATCGAACGTTAAGAATGTGAAAGAATGCTCCTACATTCACTGAGCGAGAAGACATGTAAGAAATTAAAGTTATACAAAATATGTTACATAATTATGATAACAAGTTGTTTGACAAAGGTTGATCCCTGGAATCTAAAGGGACTCCCTTGGAGGGTCTCAACTCATTTGATACAATTAAGTTACTTTTGATAATGGTAAGATAGATGAATAATGAAAAATATGGAATTCAAGGGGGATAGTGAGACCCTGTTTAGCTTTGTAAGTTGCCTAGGTTCGGGAAGTGGAAAGCTCAAAGTCTTCAAAGTAGATGTACCATAACTCTTTAGTTGTTTCTCTCTTCTTAGATGATTTTGATATGGTCTTCGATATCTTCAATTTTTGGTGTGAATTTAATAGCTTACAAGATGATTTCGTGGAGGATATCAAATTTTTCCCCCATGAACGATTGCGGGATAATTAAAAGGTTATAAATGTTATTGATGGGGTACAAAGACTTGGAACTATCATCTATAGAATAGATATACTTACAAATAATTGATTAGACCAAAACTGATTTATAAATATGGAAAAGATGGAATAAATGATAAAATGTCAAAATTTGAATGTGATCGTCAATGATCCATGTGGATCATGTGATTAGTAGATCATGGGTGATCATATATCATTAACAATTAGATAGATCGTTAACAATCACTGTGAAAAGTTGATATCTAAATAAAAGAGACACTTTGATAGAAACACAGACTTGGGATGGTTATTTGGACTCCTATGTGATATGTAAACAAAATGAAAACAAATTTAAATAATAATTTTCTTACCTTGGACACAAGAATGGAGCAAAAAGACCTTTAGGTACTAATAGAGGATTTGTGAGATATATGATGGCTTGATAGGAGTGTTGAGGGTGTCTGAAGGCTAGTGATAATTTCATCTTGTTCTAAAACAAAACAGAGCTTCGTTGCAACCATTCTAGATCCAAAAATAATAGGTTTTCTATCCTATTGATAATTGTTGGCAATCGGTTAGGATCGGTGGTAATCAGTAAATTTCAAGGTAAACAACTTGGAAGTGGTTTTAATCACTTCCAATTTAGGATTTCACAAGTGGGGATGCAAGGTGAGGAGGTTAGGATGTTAGGGAGTTGGGTAATGGGGGTAAAAATGGGTTTAGGTGGGTTAGGAGTGGTTAAGATGGTTTTAGGGAGGTTAAGGTAGGTAAGTAAGGTTTATATGGGGGTAAAAATGTGATTTTACAGGGTGAGGGTCGTGATTTATGTTAAAATATTTTAATAATTTAATGTGTGTGTGGGGTGTAGGTGAGTTACTTAGGGTGAAGAAAAACCGAGTGTCTACATTTTCCCCTTTTTTCAAGTGGTTTGTGATGGAAAAAATGTTGGAAAAAATGAGTGAAATGATTGGATTTGTGTTTAGATAGGTGGTCCCCCCTCAAACTGGGGGTGATTGAATGAAGTGCAATAATCACCAGTTTAAAAGAGTTACTGAATGAGATATTTATATGATGTTTGTGTTTGATTTTAAGCTTTCCCAAGACTAGGCATGAAAACAAGATTTCCACAAAGGTGGACTTACACTATCATGGAATCAAATGATAGGGGAACCAAGGGGTTAACAACCTATAGATGTATGAATCAATGGGAAAGAAGTTGTGGGAAATGATCTTCACTGGGTATATTATCCATGCAGGCTTTTGATAAATGACGTTGCCACAAAGGTGGGATTCTAAAGCTAGGAATTAAAGTGATATGGGAACCAATGGGTTCGTGTCCTATAGACATATGAATTTTTGGTGATAAGGCTGTGAGATTCAAGGTGGATATTTGATAAGGGCAGATTTGCATTGATTGAAAAGTTGTGAAAAATGATAATTGGATAAGGATACATGGGGTCATAAAAGGATGTGTTTGATAAAGGGGAGTAAATCGTTAGAAATTACCTAGATTTTGATTAAATAAAATTGTCGGTGATTACACAGACTGGAAATTGGGCGGGCGGGAAAAAATTGAATATAAAAGGGTGCACTGGAGATTCATTTGAATCATTGTGTATTTTGGATATTAATATTTTTAGAGCATTGTTTGTGTGATTTTGAGTTTGATTGAGCAAGATGGAGGCAACTAGAGTTGGACAAAGATGTCAGAGACCCACACATGCTGAGGTAGGTGGTGTACTTAATTTGTCATTTTGTGTATATATATTTTTAGATCTTGGATTATGGGATTGACGATGATTTCGTATGAGATCATGGGACGATTCATAGGATCGACAACAATTGTAGTGATCGCTAGCGATTGGGTAGGATCACCGATTTAGTTGGTTAAATGTTATTTTTATTAGGTATTGTATCTTATGTTTGTTTTTCATTTTTGTAGATGCAGGCTAGAGACTGATTGACTACATGGGATAGGGTCCCAATATCCTTGATGAGGTTCACAAGTAGTTATTAGATGAGGAGTGGGGTTATTTAGAGGTGATGGGGATAGGTGGGATGCATCATTACCGAGGTATCCATAGGGATACTGGATTATTATTAGCTTTTTTTGAGAGGTGGGACCCTGTTACATTCACTTTTTAGTTGTCGATAGGGGAGATGACATTGATTTTAGAGGATGTGCACCAAATTCTCTGCTTTCCAATATAGGGTGAGCAGAGATTTATATTATTGATGAGATAGGACGGGACGTTGCGATGCAACATTTATATGGAGATGATGGTTTAGAGGTTGTGTTTTATGCTGGAGGATTCTCTTATGGGTCCTTATATCATGATGATGAGGAGGGTCGGGCTCTAGTGACTATGATGATATTGGGTATTAACTGTTATGCCTTACCAAATTTAGCTGGAGGGTGATTTTTCATGGATGTTGACAGGTGTAGTAGGAGATATGATTAGAGCATAGGAAAATATTTTCTTGGGCTCCTGCTTTGTTGGCACAAGTTTACAAAGAGTTGTGGTCCTGGAGAACCAACATGCAAATTTGGTGTTGATGTATCATTTTTGTTAGAGTGTTGGGCTTACGAGCATATTACAGTGGCTCATTGAGAGGACTACCATAGGATGAGATGGGTGGATTTGGATTATCTGGTAGGTTTTATGATATGGAGATTAGATCATGGGGCTACAGGGCTGACTTAGGGATGAGGATTACTATAGGTAGCTCCTGGCTGGCCTGTAGGAAGTTGGTGTGATTTGGAGGTCGTATACAGGTTTCCCAGTATGGTCTGATATAGTGAAGGATTTGGTGGCTATGTAATAGGATAGGTGGGTGTGGGGGCAAAGGGAGGGTGAGTGGGAATTGATTCGATTTAGCCATGTCAGATGAAAATTTAGTTTAGTATAGGATGTGTCAGAGGCAACAGTGGCCTACCAAACATATGATACCAAGATATATGTAGCATTATCAACTATTAGGAAGTAGTGGACATAGCGGATGAGGAGGGATTTTGGATGGTGGTGGATGCCTAGGGAGTAGTGATAGGGAATGATGATGCAGGGGTGTCAGGGACCTATGTTCCGTGGTGGTAGGGGTATTTAGGTGGTTTTGATAGAGGTTACAAGATCATGTGGAGGTGCACCTCAGGTGAGTGAAGGGTGTTAAGGGTGGAAATGGAGAGAATAGGGTAGTAGTGTTGATGTATACCATACATCGTTTGGAGGCCGAGAAGGCCACATTGTAGTTGAGAGAGATAGGAGCTTGCAACTCAATCTCACCACATGTAGAGATTAATCATGCTATAACTGACCATGATCGATATTGATATCGACAGAGAGAGAGACCTTGTGAAATGCCTACAGAGTAATGGGTACTTCTATTTCGGGAGTTGGGCTATACATGAGATCTCAGGCTAGTGGTGAGATGGGCTCACCACCTGGTAGTGCGTTGTTCGGCAAACTACCATTCGTTATGTGAGGAGATCAAATATTATGAGGAGATAGTGCAACGCTCGGAGTTTACCCGATGAGCCTCATTTTACGCAGTGTATCTGGCGCGGAGGTAGGAGGAACCTGTTAGGTAGTGTATGCTAGTGTTGGTCAGGTTCAAGAGGTCCAGACAGAAGACTAGATAGAGGTCCTAGTGGTGATTAAGGGAGTAGTCTCTCAAGGGAGTGTCTGGTTGTTGGACATTCATTTTACTCAGTAGATATGGATGTGATGATTTTTTGATGTATGAGGATCTCTTGAAGCCTATGTTGATGTATATTTTTGATACATGGGGTTTTCAAGACCCATGATGATGTATATTTTGTTATACCCACATATATGATTATGATTTTCATGTGATGTTGATCTCATGTGTATGGTGTTGTTTATGAGTTTGAGATGAAAATTTTATATTGAATATGATGTTAGATTTTTAAATGTATTTGATATGTTGATATGATGTCTAGAATAACTTTTGTATGGATGTGATATTTTGATAGTGTTAGATCGATTAGATGTGGTTTTCATGTTAATGATATTGACTTTAAATGTAGTGGATCAATGATGTGATATTGAAAAATGTACTTTAATCATGGTCAAGAATAAATGTGAAATGTTTTATTTTTAGACTGGATTTGATACATATTTGATTAGATGGTAAATTGATGATGATGACAATGCACTTGAGAGCTTGTAACAAAATTTAACATATAAGTAACAATAATTAGTCACATGTAGGATCATGGATGTAGATGGGAAATGTACTTATACCTTCTTATAACATGAGAAGGGTTAACATATGAACAGTTTGTATAAAGAATAGGTTCTCCATTTGATGGCTTGTAGGCTTATGCCCCAGCTATTAACACAAACTGATCAATGTGAGAAGTTTTCTTATTGATGGGAAAGATGATTGATGCGAGAATATTTCCTAGGATGATTTTTATTTTTGAATTTGATATGAAAGTTGATCAATGTGGGAAGCCTTTTTGTAATGGTATGCGTAGCCATCCTTCAAGGGAGTGGTCTATGATTTTTTATTTTGATTTTTTTTATAGTCATCCTTCATGGGATCGGTCTATATTTTGATTGACAGTTTTCCTTTGAGGGATCAGTCTATTTTTGATAATATGATTAATAGTTTTCCTTTGAGGGATCAGTCTATAGTTTTGATAATATGCATCCATAGATATTCTTGATTTTTTATTTTTATGCCAAGGGCAGGCCTAGTAGACCATTTGAGGAGGGAGAAAAGACGTGTGTATAAACTACACATGTGTACCCCTTAACATGTTTTCAGATTGGTGGATAAAAGGAAAGATGGGAGTAATGATTGTGTGGTTCCTGCTGAGGAGGAACTTTTCCATGGAAGATGTGAAAGAAGATCCATGGTGTTCATCTTTAAGGTTATGATTTATAAGATATTGATGGATGGACCACATAATTCCAAATCATTGATGTAGGAAATGACAGGTTAGTGGTGGAATGATATATTTGATGTGACTAATGTCATGACAGTAAATACGTTAACAATAGAAAGGTCATAAGTGCAAGGAATTCAAAGGTTCCTTTTCATGTTTACCATCAAGGGAGGCTAAATGATAGGCTCCTGACCCATACTTGTGAGTTATGACATATGGACCGATCTAGTTAGGGGAAAAACTTTCCACGTTTACTCCTTTCCATAGTAGTGAAATTTTGATTTTCTTTAGGACAAGATCACTAATTTTAAAGGCATGTTCTTTGATATGTTTTTTATATGCTTGTTTGATGCATTCTTGATAAACATGATGATGCTTGAGGGCTATTAGGTGGACGTTCATCTAATAATTCAAGTTATGCTAGAAGTTCTTGATGATAATCCTCATCAGGGATAAAATATCTTAGGGAAATATGGAGAGATGGGATTTAAAATTCAAGGGGTAAGGACCACCTCGGAGCCATAGAATAAAGAGAAGGGTGTAGCACTTGTAGGAGTGCATGGATGCTAGTTCAATAATCCCATAGAGAAAACAAAATTTGGAGATGCCAATTCCTACCTGCTTGGTCAACGGTTTTCATGAGGATTTTGTTGAGTGTTTTGTTAGAAGCTTATACTTGACCATTGGCTTTTGGATAGTAAGGTGATGATAAAGCTTAGTTTGATGTTGAAATTGTCACATAATTTCTTCACTTCCTTGTTTTTGATAGACTTTCCATTGTCGGTGATAATTTTGTGAGGAATTTCAAAGAAAAAAATTATATACTTTTAGATAAATCCAACAATGTTTTTCACTTTAGTAGAGACCAGGGGAATAGCCTCTACCCATTTAGTGAAATATTCAGTAGCAGTGATGATAGAGTGATGTCATTGTGATGAATGAGGGTTGATAAGGCCAATGAGATCTAAACCCCATTGCGAGAAAGGCCAAAATTCTAAAGCTTGTTAGGCTTGACTTGGGATATGGATGACATTGGAATGTTGTTGACAATTGATGCATTTCTTGACATATGCACAACAATATTGATTGAGGGTGGGATAGTAATAACCCATCTAATAGGATGCATTTAGAAATGAGCCAAACCATTAAAATCTCCACCACATATACTGTCATTGATTTCTTGGATAACTCTAGTGGATTCATGAGATTTGAGGTATCGTAGTAAGAGGTACTCAAATCCACATTTGTAAAGAGTACCACCTATGATAATGTATCAGGTAGGTCATTGTAGAAAAGATCAATTAGCATTTTTAGATAGATGAGAGGGAATTTTAGATTTAGACAGATAGTCATAAGTTTGGGAGTACCAGGGTTAGTTGATAGATGATAGGCTTATGATATGAAAGATCGATAGGGAAAATGTGAGGGATTTGAATGGAATTTTGAGCCAAATATATGACTACTGGGAGCCATCGCCCCCTCCTCATGGGGCATCGAGCAAGGAGGAAGTAGGGTTTTAATTTGGTAAGGAAGGAGGAGGAGAAAACCAATGTATAGGAGGCAACACCTATGGAAAATAGGGTAGGGTTCCTGGGGCTTCATTTAGGGATGACCTAAATAAAAATGGTGACAAAGTAGATGGCAACCAGGTTTACCTAGTAGATCTAGCAGAAGAAACCCCTACACTAGTCATTTAAAATTCAGAGGTAGAGGATTACTATCATAATATATCTCAGGATGTTGTGATCGGTAAATTCAATGGCTTATGGCCTTCCTCTTCCACCCTATAGCAGATTTTTCACAACTGGACAGACAAGTTTGAAATTTCTCTTTGTTCCAACAATTTTTTTGTGGTCCATTTTAAAGAATTAGAAGATTACAAATGATTCATGTCTAAAGGTCCATGGTTTTGGGGCAATGTGGGTCTATTTTTCACTCCATGGTTTCCCAACTTTGATCTTAATACTCTTTCGGTTACCAAAACACATGTTTGGGTTAGACTTCCTAACCTTCCATTGCATCTTTGGTATGCCTTGGAGGATATTGGAAATGTAATGAAATTACTTGATTAATTATTATTATCACCAGCAATGGAACACCAAATAACACAATATTACAGGTAAATTCTCTCAATATGAAAGTATAATAGCTTGGCCACTTCAAGGGGGCAACCTCCAGAAACATATAATAAGACTCAAATACTCAACATAATGATCATCCACTACCTATAACCCCTATTTATACTATTCCTATGCTATGGCCATCAAGCAAGGCCAACCAACCAATGATAATAAATCATATATGAATAAAGATACATCATGATAAGAAGTTATGATAGCAACAAGTCAGCTATATCCATCCCATGTAAGATATATAATTAAGGGCATAACATGCCCCTCCCCTTCAAAGCAACATTGTCCCCAATGTTGGGAAGCCCTGGATGTTGCTGCATGAATGCTTCATCTTCCCATGATGCATCCTCAATATTCATATTCTTCCACTTGATCAGGTACTCGGTAATGACTCTGGTCCTCAGTCTTTTGGTGTGTGTCTGAAGAATGCCTTCAGGTTCCAATATGATCCTTCCTTCCTCGTCCAGTTCTGGAAGCACTGATTGGGTGGAAATGTGTTGCCCTAATAACTTTCTTTAAGTAAGAAACATGGAAGACTGGATGTATTCTACTTCCTTGGAGGGAGCTCTAGCTTATATGCCACACTACCAATTTTTCTGGAAAACTGGTAATGACCATAGTATTTAGGAGCAAGCTTATTATCCTTTTGTTGTTGTTTTAAGGATAATTGCTTATATGGCTGTAACCTTACAAAAACAAAGTATCCCTCTTCAAAGTGTCACTTACTCCTATGTTGATCAGCCTATTGCTTCATACGGTTTTGTGCCCATGCCAAATTTTCTCTAAGACTAGAGAGTACCTCATGTTGATGCTGAATGTGATCTTCGACTTCTCTCACCTTTCGTTTGACCTTCAAGCTAGATATGAGTGATGGAGGATGGTACCCATAAAGTGCCAGAAACGGAGACATTTTGGAGGAGGTATGAAATGAATTGTTGTACCACCATTCTACCAGTGGCAACCATTGCACCCAACGTTCTTGTTTATCTGAAGTAAAACATCAAAGATATCCCTTTAAACATTTATTTACCACCTCATTTTTCCCATCTGATTGGGGATGATAAGAGGAACTCTAGGCTATTTGGGTACCTAGACAAGAGAACAAATCAGTCCAAAAGTTACTTGTAAATATTGGATCATGATCACTTACTATAATTTTTGGTGTGCCATGAACTTTTGAACTGTATCCATAAAAGAGATGGCAATGGTACTAGTTGTGAAAGGATGAGCCATGGCACAAAAATGAGCATATTTGGTAAGTCTGTTTACCACGACCATGATGACACTTTTTCCTTCTGATTTAGGTAATCCTATGATGAAATCCATTGATACCTCTTCCCATATCTCGCTAGGAATAGACAGAGGTTGGAGAAGACCAGGTGTCTTAATGGTCTTGCCCTTATTTTTTCAGCAAACCAAACATTCTGCCACAAATTTTTGAACATCACCTTTCAACCCCTCCCAAAATAAATCCTTCTTAACTCTATGATATGTTTTTAGACCCCAGCATGGCCACCTATTGGAGAATAATGTAGCTCTGAAAGAACATGGTGTTTAAGTGTAGAGTTCTTACATAGATATAACCGATCTTTGTACCACAATGTATCCCCCTTCCATATAAATTGATCTGATATGGATGGATCTACCTGGAGATTTTTAATGAGAGTATGTGTGGTTGTATCTTTCTTCCATTCTTCTCATGCATGATCTACCCAATCTACATGTAGTATAGAGATGGCACATAACAATGCTTCCGCGGACTCATCCCTCCTAGACAAAGCATCAGCGACCAAATTTTCCTTTCCTTTCTTATAAAAAATCTCAAAGTCATATCCCAACATCTTAGTGACCCATTTTTGTTGTTCTTCTAAAGATAGACATTGTTCTAAGAAATATTTCAAACTATCATGATAAGTTTTTACCTTAAAATGTTTACCCATTAAGTATGGTCTCCATTGTTTGACTGCATGTAGTATTGCCATCATTTCTTTTTCATATGTGGGTTTTGAAAAATTCTTTCCTTTTAGTTGTTGGCTCTCAAAAGCAATGGGGTGTCCTTCTTGCATTAGTACTACTCCGATTCCATTTTCTAAAGCATCGCACTCAACTACGAAAGTTTTGGAGAAATTTGGGGTTACCAATACTAGAGTGGTGCACATAGCTACCTTAAATTTTTCAAATGCCCTAGATGCTTCCTCATTCCACTGAAAGGAGTCCTTCTTCAATAATTTTGTGAGTGGTGCTGCTATACTGCCATATTTTTTGACAAATCTACGATAATACCCTATGAGACCTAAGAAACCTCATAATTGTTTGAGGGTTCTTTGGGTTTCCCATTCCACCATGGCCTAGATCTAGTGAGGGTCCACCTTAACACCTTCATGACAAAAAATATGGCCCATGTATTCCACTTCTTTTACCCCAAAAGAACACTTTGAAGGCTTGGCATAAAGTTGAAGTTTCTCTAAGACTTCTAAGACAGTATTGACGTGATGTAAGTGTTTCTCCCACTATTTTTTGTAGATGAGTATATCATCAAAAAATACTTTGACAAAATTTCTTAGGAATGGTCTAAATACTGAATTCGTCAAGCTTTGGAATGTGGAGGGAGAATTGGTAAGGCCAAATGGCATCACTAGGAATTCATAATGGCCTTGATGAGTTTTGAAAGCTATCTTATGAATATCTTCTTGCTTAACTCTAATTTGGTGATACCTAGAACGCAAATATAGTTTTGTAAAATAAATGGCACCATGCAACTCATCTAATAAATCATCAATGACGGGAATAGGAAACTTATCTTTGATAGTGAACTTGTTAAGCTCTATGTAATCTGGACACATGCACCATCTTCCATCCTTGCGACGCACCATCACCACAGGAGTAGAATTGGCACTTTGACTGTGATGAATAATATCCATTTCCAACATTTCCTCCACCATCTTCTCGATCTCACTCTTTTGCACATATGGATATCTATAAGGCCTGATGTTGGGGGCTTGGCTTCCTGGAATCAACTAAATAGCATAATCATGCTCTCTTTCAGGTGGTAATCCTCTTGGTTCATTGAAGAAAACTACATGTTGATTAATAACCTTTTGAATATCAAGATGAAATACCTTCATTTGCGGTTAGAATTCTATAGAGAATAATCATGCTACAAAACCATCAGACCCCTTTTTAAGAATCTTTTGCATTTGGCGAGAATCACCACTAGAGGATCTTTAGCTTGTAGACCTCAAAGTTCAAATTTTTTCCCTAAGAATGAAAGCGCATGAACAATTATTGGAAATTTATCTCTATGGTGCCCAAGGTAGTGAGCCACTGAACACCTAAGAAAATATCAGATCCACCCATGGGAATAGCAAACATCGTAGATTCTAATGTGTAATCACCCATCATGATTTTGAATTTATGGCATTTACCTGAACATTGGACTGTGCCACCATCTGCAATCATTACTTGAAATTCAGGTGCTAGGTAGATGAAATAATTTAGTCTTGTTGCTAACTTATGATTGATGAAATTATGTGTGCTCCCTGAATCAATCAAGATTTTTACCTTCTGCTTCTTAAGATAACCCACAACTTGAAGGGTTTGTGGAGTACTAATACTTGATAGAGCATGGCATGAAATAGTGGGCTGAGGATCTCCAAATTCTTCCTCTAATTTTTCCACTTCCTCTGTTGATGTTGCCTCATATTATTCCTCATCACCAGATCTTTCAATGTAGAACAATTTTTTCTCAGAACATTTATGATTTGGTCCATATTTTCTATCACAGTTAAAGCATAACTCTTTGGCTCTTTTTTCTTCAATTTGTTGAGGTGTCAACCGAATTGGCTGAGGGTAAGAAGGAGACAACATGTTATGATCTTTTATGCTAGAAAAGGTATGCCTTCTACTAAAAAGAAATTTTTCCTCTACTCGACGTGCCATGATAATAGAATCAGCAACCTTGAGTGGGTTAAACATGCATAACTCATGCTCAATGTGGTCCTTAAAACCCCTAAGAAATAGGTCATTCAAATACTCTTCTGTAATATCCTCCACACGCAAGGATAAAGTTTGGAATTAATGGACATACTCCTTAACTAAACCAGTTTGGCGTAACTTTGCTAATTAGTTGAAGTAATTCTCAGAAACACTAGAACTATAGTGCAATTGAAGCTCTTCAGTGAACATTTTCTAGGTGACATTTAGGCCATTCTTCTGCCTTTGAGGACATAACCAATGATACCAAACAAATTGATCAGGTTCTAGGTATAAGGATGCCACAGTTACCTTTTGTCCTCCTGGGATCTGATGGAGATCAAAGAAATTTTGCATTTGGGTAATCCAATTGAGTGGATCCTTTCCATAAAATTTATGCATTTCAAATTTTGGAATCATGCCCCTCCATTGGTGAGAAGATCCACTTGAATGATTAAAGGATCCTCCTAGATTTGAGTGATTTGGATTTGTGTGACCATTTCTAGTAGAACCCATATGACGAGCATTGGAATTTGTATTAGAAATAACATTCAACAACTCCTGCTACATTGCATGAAAATCCTTCTGAATCTCTTTCCTGAGGCTACCTTTCAGTTGATGAAGCTCAACATTAAGGTCATCCTTACTCACTGTATTGTTTACCCTTTCCTGAAGTTGGATGACCACCTCAGATTCTCCCGAACTAGTAGAATCTAAAGCCATATCTTCCTTATTTGGAGTCATTTCTGGAGTTTCTTTTCCTTTTCCTTGGCCTCAGGTAGATCTACCAGCCATGACAAAGGATGTGGGCCTAGGGTAGACTTAATAGGGAAAACTTTTAGGGTTTAAGGTTTCATTATTTTTTTGGCCGAATATAGGAATTTATAAACAAGAAACCCTAGCTATTTTTCAGAGGGCTTTCCGAAAATATAAGAAATTTGAAAATTTTCCAAATATTATGCCCTAGGGAGCCAAATTATGAATAAATATAGAACTGAAATAAGTTTTGCAAAACAAGTCAAAACTTATTGAAATTTGGAGAGAAGCTTACTTGACTTATTTTTCCTCACCACAAAAACAATTGCAGAAAAAGTATCTAGAAATCTTGAGATATAGCTGAACCTTCAGAATTAGGGTTTGACGTCATCCTAGCCAAGATCAAGCTCTGATACCACTTGTAATGAAATTACTTGATTGATTATGATTATCACCAATAATAGAACACCAAATAACACAATATTATAGATAAATTCTCTCAATTTGAAAGTATAATAGCTTGGCCACTTCGAGGGGGCAACCTCCAGAACATATAATAAGACTCAAATACTCAACATAATGATCATCCACTACCTATAAGCCCTATTTATACTATTCCTATGCTATGGCCATCAATAAGGCCAACCAACCAAATGATAATAGATCATTTATAAAAGAGATACATCATGATATTAAGTTATGATAGCAACAAGTTAGCTATATGCATCCCATGTAAGATATATAATTAAGGGCGTAACAGGAAATGTCTTGGGAAATTTTATAAAATAAGATATGGATAGAACCCACTTGGATCTGTGCACCTATGCTTGCATTTGTGTCAAAATTGATCTGAGTAAAGGATTATCAAACCCAATTAATCTAAAAATTGTAAATTATCAATATTCTTGGGCCTTAGATTATGAAAACGCAACGATTCTGGTGTATATTTTATAGAAACCATAGTCATTTGCCAGCTTCATGTCCTTTGAATAAAAAACCTCAATCTAGTAAAAATGGTAGAGTGGCTTCTTCTGGTGGTTGGGGTTTTCTAAATCCGGATTTGTGTGGATGTCATGTTTTGCAAGAAAGAACCTAGAAAATCCAATATAGAGGACAAGACAACAGAAAAAATGGAAAAATAAAAGATGGATATAAAGAAGGAAAATCATGGGATTTTGGTCTTGGGAGGAATGAAAAGAGGACATATTTCAGACAAATTAGATTCAGATCAGGATTCCCTACTAGCTAATCTAGCTACTTCATTTAATCCCAGTGATCTCACATTGGTGGTTTCGTTAGATAATGGCAAGTGGCATGAAGTGAAGAAAAATAAAAGTAAAAAAGGTTGAATGGGTACTATTGAGGATTATTTCTTGTCCTAGAGTGGGAAATATTTTATGTCAGGGTGATATTATGTTGCCTAGGTTTGAAATGTAACCATCTAGGGATTTTAAAGCCCAACTATTTGGAATGGGAACGGGTCCCATAATCCCATTTTAACAATCATTTTGTTTGGTGTACCAGAGGTCTATTTGATTTTCTTTGATGAGATTGATAGATAGGATTTAATTGGTGTGATATGGTTGATTGAGTTTATGCACAACAACGAACAATTTGGAATTGTTAGTTGATAGTGGAATGAGTGATGTTAGGTAAGCCATTGTATCTGCAAACTTGTTAGTAGAGCGTGGAACTGTTTGGATGGTGTATTAATCAAACTCTTCTAAGAGGTATTCCAGAATGCTTTTGTATTTTTATAAAGTTTCATTTTTACATTGATAAATTCTTTTGATTTGAATGATAACGATTTGAGTGTCTTTGTAGATGTCCAGAATTTGAATACCAAGCATGATAGTAATTTGGAGACACATAATGAGAGCTTTGTATTCAGCCCTGTTATTAATGCATTCAAAGTTTATTTTGAAGGATAGATGGATGGGATTCCCCCATGGAGGCATGATGATGTAGGTACCTCCCCTTGCTAGAACTTAGATCCATCAAAGAAGAGTGCCATTGTGAAAGGGGTGTATTCTTGGTTAATAGTGTTGATAAATTCATTAGGAAATTTCTCATGCGGTAGTTGATTTTTAGGAAGGGGAGGTTATGCAAGTTGGTAGATAATGGCTTGCCCCTTAATGGGTTTCTATGATATTAACTCTATATAAAAATCATTCATGAGCATGATCCAACGAGTGATGTGTTCGTTTTCACATGGTTTAGAATACATGGCTTTGAGAGGATTGAAACTGGTGACAACATATGTTTTATGATTTAGTAGATAGTGGAAAAGTTTGAAAGTTACAAATTATAAGGCACAACATAAATTTTTAGCTTCAGTGTAATGGGTCTCATATTCATGGAGTGTATGACTTATATAGTAGACAATTTATTCTTTACCCTTCTCATCTCGGTGAGCTAGCATAACACCAAGGGTATGGCTAGTACCAGATATATATAAATAGAAGGGTTCCCCTAGTGTGGAGGTGTAAGCACAAGAGGTGATAAAGAAATATTGTTTAAGGTCTTCAAATCCCTTTTGAGAGTTGTGATCCCATTTTAAATGGAAATCCTTTCGAAGAAGATGATGAAAATGTTGACAACAATATGAAAGTTGTGAGATGAAATGATGGAACTAACTAGAGTTGGGCTTAAAGGATATATAGTTGTTTAAGATTATAAGGAGGAGGCATCTCAATGATGGATTTGATTTTGGTGGGGTCATCTTTTATGCCCCTAATAGAAATGATGAACCCTAAGAGATTTCCAGAGAGGAAACTAAATACACATTTGGTCGAGTTAAGGTGGAGGATGTATTATATGAGGCAAGTAAAAATGGTGTCGAGAACAAAAAGGTGATCCCTGTGTTGCTTATAACTCCCTAAGAGCTCTTCAACGTAGTCTTTTATATTTTTATCAATAAGATCATGAAATATGTATGTCATTACGTGTTGATATATGGCTCCTGGGTTTTTACATCAGAAGGGAATAATGAGGTAGCAGAAATTCCCCCAAGGAGTAATGAAGGATGCCTTATGTTGTTCTTATGTTACGATAAGGATTTGATTGTAGCCAAAGAAACCATCCATAAGAGATAGCATTTTTTGGCCATCGGTGAGGTCAACAAGTTGATTGATGTTTGGGAGAGAGAAGTCATCTTTAGGGCATGATAGATTGAGATCTGAAGAAGTCTGTGCAAATGCATAATTTTCCAGAGTCTTTGGTCATGGCTATGATATTAGATACCCATTGTAGAAATTCAATGGGAAATATGAAGTTAGTAAAGAGAAGGTGTTGTAATTCTTCTTTGATGAGGAGGGCTATGCATATTACGAATGAAAATGTTAGGGTCACTACCCAGTATGTCACTATATGACCATGAAAAGTTTTGATTGTGTTTTGAAAGGAAATCCATAAAGCCTTTCAATTCTTCTGGATTTTTGACCAAATTTCACTATGTGATGGTCCTCTGAAATTCTTATGTTGATGTCAATGGTCAATTCGTTAAGAAGTGTTGATGTGTTAGGTGGTAGATTATTTTGAAGGTAACGATCATCTACCCCAATATAGGAGAGGATAGATTAATCATCATGGCATTGAAGAACATCAATAGTAAGGGAGTCTTCCTCTACTAGTTCATGTAATATTAGTGGGATGGTTTTAGTACCATCATTGGTGTGATAAGTGAGTGGTCCTAAGGTGATCATATTCACTAAAAAAGTTAGGAGGGATGGAGATGGTGTCATGTGTGTCAACATAGTCATCATACAAATGTGGAGAAGATGGTTTTGATTTTTTTATAAATCCATATACAGTGTTTTTGGAAGTGTTCAGATAAGGTTTGTTCAAACCTAACCCATAATTCTTGTGAAGCTTGTGAGATTGGTCAGATACTAAGTCATGTATGCCTTATTCATAATGTCCTAGACCAAATCCCTGCCAAGAACAATGATGGAGATATATCTTTGTAAATGATGAATTATATAGAAATAAAAAATTGGGTATGAAATGTTTCACATGATGTAGATTGTTATAATTTGGGTAAGGATGATTGATCCCTCTGTAGGCAAGATTAGTTTTAAGATGAGGTGGATCGAAGGAAATGACATATCCAACGTTAGGTTCATACATTGGTTTTTTTGCTAGTTCTTTCATATTTTTTTGGTGTAAGGAGAGAATTAAGGGTTAGGATGTGGTATTCCCCCAACGAAAGGCATTGCTTGACATTCTCAAAGGAGGTGTCATCCGGTAGCTTTGATGCAGTGATGGAAGAACTAGTGGAGGATTCGTTAGAGGAGTTCGTGTTTGTTTTAGGAATGAGGATGTAGTTAGGTTGATAATTCATATGACATGCTTTAAAACAGTTCAGGTCAACACGAATAGTAAAGGTCTTACCTTCAAGTTAGTATTTTAGACAATAAGGTGGATGGATTGGATGCAACGTATAGTGTGTATCCAGGGTTGAGCTAACAACATATTGTATTAAAACTCCCCCTCTACAAGATAGAAGAGTTTTTGAAGTGTCATGATGCCGAATTTTATGAGTAAGATAAGCATGTGCCCAACCTAGGGGAAATGGTGTCATTGAAGGCACGTAGCACTATAGGAAGTGAATGAGCTATGATGGTGTTAAGTAGTTGAAGTTAGTTAAAATCATGTGATAATATGATATTGATGCTAGCACCATTGTCTATCATAACTCTATTAACAAGAGCATCACCGATATGGGTGGTAATGAATAGTGAGAGATCATGATCTTTTGGTTGTAAGGATGGGATCTTGGAATCATCAAAAGTAATTGTAGAGGACATTTTGAGAGTGTCAAATAGATTTATGAATGGTTGAGGATCACCAGATGGTACAGAGATGGATTGAAGGGCCTCAATTGTCACTTGTTGATGTTGTGGTGAGGTTTAAACAAACTTGTAAAGGGACATCTTCACAGGAGCTTGGTGGAGTTGTTTGATGATGGTGTTTTATGCAGAGGTGGTGGATTGAGTGTGGTGGAGCGGAGAGGATGGATACCTTATCCTTAAAATATGATAGAGTATTAGATGACTTGGGTGCAAGAGATTTGAGACCTTAGGCCTATTTTGATCTGAAACCTTAGGGTCTTGTGCATGGGATCTAGTTGTTATATGGGAAATGTTGATTTGATGAAGTGGGGTCTTGTTAGAAGAGACCTCACTTTTACTAGATGTGGATGGAATGTCGGATGATGATTTAGAAACACTTTAATGAGTTGGTTTGAATTGATTCAGATGTTTAAGAATTACGAGGATAATCCATTTACTATCAAGACTCTTAATAGAAACGTGGAAGGATTTTCATTCCTTAGTGGAATTTCCAGGTGTTTGATGATAGGCACAGGATGCTTCGAAATCATACCAAGAAATTTTCCACCCTCGAGAGGTAGATGGTTTAGGAGGAGGAAGTGTTATAATGGAAAATTTGATGATATTTTCAAGAGTAATGGTATAGTACCATGCAGAAGTTGTCTGTGATGATGATATCGAAGGGAGTTATTATGACACTATATGTTTTAGGAGTCAAAGATAAAGAATATGTAGTGTGTGCGACATGTTTAGGTGTCATTCAAGAAATAACCTTAGATTGTGAAACAGTGATTAGGAATTTGGATAAAGGATGAGGCCCTAATATAAAAGGTAAGGGATTTAAATTTTGTGTTGAGGATGTTGAACAACTAGTGATGTGATATGATTTCTATTTATTTACATGGACGGATGGGTGGTTGTGTGGTGGAGTTTTTAAGACTCTAGATGTAATGTTGGGTGATGCAATCTTCAAATGATCTCTTCATAATTTGTATGATGAGTTTCTTCTCTAAGGCTTTTGAAGAGGCCATGGGTGGTTTTGAAGTAGAAGCGGTAGATGTCAAAGGGTTGTGGTCTTATGGATAACATGACTAGAGGGGTTGGAGGACTCATTAGTTTGGTGTTTCTATGACAAAAACCACTGGATGTTGAAATTGCGCATGATTTATATGGCATTTATGTGGTAGAAACAATATATGTTGACGATATAGATGAATTAGAAGATGTTCTTGTTCTAAAAAAAATAGATGTTGAAGGAATTACTGATATATCTTTAATAGTGTTAATGGGGTGATGTGAGTAGATGACATTGGATTGGGGTTGACTAGTGGATGGAGGGTGATTTGGAAAGGGTTGTTTAAAGACATCAAAGTTATGATTTGGAGGTGCATTCAGATGTCTAGTTAAAGGTCCCCTTTATAGATAATATCCTCGATGGAATTTCTGGATGAACGAGACATTTTGATGTCATGTTCTTTGACCCGATGGTATTTTCAATAGTCATTTTCCCAATTCCAAGAGGGTTTTGAAATGGATATGTCAATGGGATGGATGGGAGGAAGCATGATCTTGCACACTGCTAGGAGATTTTTGAAGAACGAGCTATAGGATTCTTCAATCAGTGTATAGTTACATCGGGGTCGGGTGTGTTCGGAGTCAGAACAACCTTTAGATGTGGATTTTACAGCAACAACATTGATTGATCCTTTAGATTTATCATTATTGGAAGTGGGTTTGAATGATGACTTAGGCTTAAGTTTCTTTGATCTAAGTTTGACCCTACTATCTTTGAGGGAACACACCTCTAGTTTACGAGCCATGGTGCAGGCTTCATCGAATGTTTGAAATGATTAGATTTGTAATGTTGATGATATGTATTTAGCACAAGAATGAGTGAACAAATTGATTAATTTGGTTTATGGGAGGGATAAGGATAAATGATTAATGATACGCCTCTAGCGGGTGACAAAGTTTGTAATAGATTTTTCTTCTAATTTTTTGATGGTGTAAAGGTCTGTAATGGTAACCTTACAGGAAATGTTAATCTAGATTTGTTCTAAAATAGTTGTGCAAGTTGTGTGAAGGAAAACAATGAGTACCGTGGGATACTATTGTACCAATCCAATGTGGGACCTACTAAAGACACAGGGAATGTTCTCAACATGAGGTCTTGATCATGTGGGATAAGATATCATACATGATGGAAAGCTCGAATGTGTTGTTGAGGGTTCTCTTTACTATAGAATTTAAGGAACTTCATGAGTTTCTAGTGTGGAGGGTAGGATTTTTATGGTGTGGAGGGATGAATACGTTCGTTACAAATTTGTTCATATGAAAGGGTGTTTTTAGGACCCATGGAGGAAAATTCAAGTCTAGAGATCTTGTTCACCAATACTTGAAAAAGATCATTTTACAAGGATTTTTTTCGGGGACTAAACGATGATGGGTATGGTGTATTATATATAGCAATGGACGTGTTAATCAGGGGTTATGAAAACTGAGGTATATATTGAGAGTGGATGGAAGTATGGATGAGAGGTTGAGATGGTTATGGTATGTATTGATACGGGAAAGAGGTGTCGATGAGTGGTTGGGATGGTTGAGGTATATAGTGAGTATGAATTTTTGAGACAGGGGTAGTTAATGTCTGTTGTGAAGAATGGTGAGTGCTAGCGATAGAATTTGTATTAATGAGGGGTATTAATGTTGGGATGGACATGACCACATTCTAAATAAAAGACGTCGGTTTTTGTGAAGTGGTGGGTTGAGACACGCTAAGTGGGGTGGCTATTGAGATTACTGGGGTGTTTGGGAAGCACTAGAGGCTATGGTACTTGAGGTAGAAGGAGATGTGTTAGTTTTTTTTTGTGAAGATGATGAGCCTAATGAGGGGTCTGGTGATGAGGTCGTTTTTTAATTGGTTGTCTTGTGATGAGACAATTTTAATATCAAAAGTAATGATAGGGACCGATGACGCGGGAAATGATGTTCCTGACCCATCCGTAGTGGAATAAGGATGAATTTGTTGGTTGATGAGCTCCTAATTAGGGTCACCAAGCAGAGAAATTTGGAAAGTGGTGGTAGTGATAGGAGGTCATTGGTCAGATGTATCTTGTTGGAAGAGTACACCTCGGGCATCGAGATAGGCGTTAAGAGTCATGGGGTTTTAATCCAAAATCTTAGTGAAGAATAGATTGCCACTATCAAAAAAATGAGGGTTGGGTGGATCTGAAATCTCTATTGTGACTGATTGAATGCTAAGAGAATGAGGGGGTTCCTTATTAGTAGTTGAGGGTTATCAAAATTGATCGATCATACCTGGTATTTTTTGAAGATGAATCTAAATGTTATCTAGGAACTGTTGACAGGGATTGGTCATATTGTTGTAGTTTAGACAGTGTGACTGTTATCTAGTTAAAACCATAGATTAAACAAAAAATCACTATGAAAAAGATAATGCAAAAGATGCTTTATTATAACAAGCGTAAATAATTCACACAATAAGTTTTTTATCTTGATTATATTAGAAAAATTGTGAAATGTGAAAAATGGCTGAAAAGATAATAGGAAATGGAAATCTAAGGCTGGTTTAAGGTTAAGTTAATGGATGGATTCCTTGATATACCTGAAGGTACGTGAGGCCTAAATCTATGTTAGTGTTGGTATGAGGCGTGGTATTGGGTCCTACCCCCTCACTTCACGGTCTCGCATCGATAAGGGTATCGATTGCTTAGCCGATATACTTCCCACCATCTTATTTATACTCAGCCAGAACATCGAATCAAATTATCATCTTGGTGGTGAAATCCAAGTAGGTCCACCTTGGAAGGAGTGTGAATACAAGTTAAGTTTAACTTGGTTTGGTTGTGTGTGAAGGTAGTTTTTTTTATTGTAATCCCTTAAGCTCCTAATTAAGTTATGTGATCAGGAAGACATGAGTGTTCATTTTAATATCCAAAGAAAATGTTTTGATTTGATGAGGAAAAACACACAAATGTAATGTTGAAATAGAAAATTATATAAGAAAGGAGCGTACCTGTAATCACTTTTTCCTTTTTAATTTTTGATTTTTTTAAGTTTTAATCAACGCAAACAGCAACGCGCTCCAAGCTAAAATGTTAGACGAAATATAAAATGAAATAAATTAAAGCCAAAGAAAAAGTAAATATAAATGAAAAAGGGACTAAGATGTCCTATTATGCATGCCAAGATGTTTAACATGTTTTTCGGTTAGTGTTATCAATGTAGAAAATACCAAAAACTTAGATGAGAAGGGTTTATTGATACCAGCACCAACAATCACAATGTCGGGAAGATCGAATGTGAACAATGTGAAAGAATGTTCCTCCTTTCGTCATGTGAGATGACTTGTAATCAAGGAAAGCTATAAAAAAGATGTTAGATAAATATGATAACGATTTTTTCAGCAAAGGCCTATCCTAGGAATCCAAAGGGACTTCCTTAGAGGGTGTCAACTCATTTGATACAATTAAGTTGACACCCTACTTGTATCAAAAAATATTCTATGATCCATGTGGATTGTTGGCAATCAGATAGATTGTGGGTGATCATACAGATCATTAGCAATTAGATAGATTGTTAACAATCCCTGTGAAAAGTAGATATCTAAATAAAAGAGACACTTTGACAAAAACAGAGACTTGGGATGTTTTTTTGGACTCCTATGTGATATGTAAACAAAATGAAAATAGATTTAAATAATAATTTCCTTACCTTGGACACAATAATGGAGTAAAAATACTTGTAGGTACTAGTATAAGATCTGTGAGATATTTGATGGCTTGATAGGAGTGTTGAGGATATCTCAAGTCTAGAGATAATCTCATCTTGTTCTCTAACACAATAGATATTCCTTGGAACCATTATATAAATTTTGGGGAAAGCATCGTCGAAGTGGTTTTTAACCACTTCCAACTTAGGCATTCACATGTGGGGGTGTGAGCTGAGGAGGTTAGGATGTTAGGGAGTTGGGTAATGGGGGTAAAATGGGTTTAGATGGGTGGTAGATGGTTAGAGAGGTCAAAGGAAGGTGAAAGTAGGTTTACGGGGGTGAAAATATGATTTTAAGGGATAAGGGTAGTGACTTAGGTTATAATAGTTTTATTGATTTAATGTGTGTGTGCAGGGTGTAGGCGGGTTACCTAAGGTAACGAAAACTTGATGTTTACACATGGCTCTAAATTTATTATTCCTTGTTTATAGTTAATTATCTCAATCTTCCTTCCTTGTGAAGGGTCAGGACCCTCTCGCTTGTGATAAGTGTGGAGGGGAACCGAAAGGTTCTACGGTAGGATGATAGTGCTTTGAGTATGCTCTCCCTATGATATAATTGCACACTTGACATAGACATCTACATAGGAAATTCTAAAAGTAAATTTTGGAAAGAACAATTTATCATCACTTTTAATTACTTGTACTAAGTTTGTTATTATATAGTGTTATTCTTGAGAAATGCATGTTATGTCATAGTTATGTTGTCGCCAAATCACTGCACCCTCTAAATGGCTAGAATGTGAACAAGATGGGTGTGATTGGAAAACATGGGATCACCTCTCAAGCTATGGGACTTGGGCTCAAGGTGAACCTCCAGAGAAGGCCGGATTCCTCTTCCTAAACTAAGTGATGTACTACTCCTAGTGTAAAAATGGTTATCTATTCCTATGCTAAAATTTTCATGGGTTTTAGGGAAAGAGATTTGCAAGAAATGAAACTATACTATGGATGTTGATGCACCAAATAAAGGGTATTTCTAGACTTTGGAAGGGTTAACTTGAAGAGGGTGTTGTGCACCACAAGACAACTTCACCTACTACAACTTAGAGAGGGTAAATGGTAGACCACAAACTAAGAAGCATGCATTACCTTTGTTAAAATTCAATTAGATAATGGCATATCAGTCTTCCAATGAATAAGGATGAACTTGAGAGGGGTGAACAAGCACCACAACTCAACCACATGTATTACTCCACCACTTGATAAGCACATAACTCCAAGAACCTACAATAGAAACTTAAACTTGCATACTGTACCTGCAAGCATGAGAAAGGCACAAAGAAGTATAGAAGCATGAAAGGACCAAGATTAATCACAAAATGCACACTTTTATTACTTCAACAACATGCACAATGAATCATACATTCAAAAGACGCAATAATTTCCATTACAGTCTTGAAAGGAGGCTTGAAAGTTCCCACAACATACAAGAACAACTTTCCAAATAAAGAGGTTTCTTGAAAAACTATACACTTGTCTCAAAAGTCTAACTTGTCCAACCTATTGGAATGAGCTTCCAACTTACATTTAAAGAAGAAGTTGTGAGAGAATAGAGAATAATTCATAAATTCCCTTCCTAAATTAAAGGCACATGATGTATTTATTATAGTTGGTTGAACCACTTGATAAGGTTCCATCATGTGCCATTAATTGCCTATTGACCTAATCTTCTCAATTAATTAAAAGAATATTTTAATTAAATATTTTAATAATAATAATAAATATTATTAATAAAATATTTTAACAAAAATATTAATTTAATTAAAATATATGGTGGGACCCCCATTGACCAGTTTGACTTGAGGAGGGGGGTCATATGAATGGGTCAAAAACACCTAACTCAGTGGTTGGCTCGCCGAGCCAACTTATCGAGTTGGGCTCGAGCTCCCTCATCTCCTTGGCATCTATTTTATCATTCCCAAGCTTTGACCAAGTGATATTTATATATGCATCGAGCTCGTTTATTGACTCAGATCCCACCATTGACGATCTCCATGACAAAACTCCATACCAAAAACATCGACCTCCTCCATTCTTCACCCCAACCAAGATCACATTGAATCGATCTCACTGCCAACTCTGCATGATCTCACTTGGTATTGGCCTTAACTTACTATATGCATGGTTAAAATTGGCGAGTTGATCTTATATACGCTCTATGGTTACCAAGCTCTCTAACACTTTTTTGCATTGGCATCCAACTTTGCTACTCCCGAACGACTCGGGATGAGCCCTTCCACAAGCTTAATACCCTAGATGATCAACTCGACCATTTCTTCCAATGTTGCAAACCTCCGATGTCAAGTTCATATCTCTTGAGCTCCACGTTACATTCCTTCATCACATCAATTGAGCTTATCAACTTTGCTATCTACTAGGTCTCAACACCCCTGTTCTTAGCTCAATGTATTGAGTGATTTCACCATCCACGATAGATTGATGATTCTATTTTCACGAACTCATTATTTCTTTCGACTCGTTATCCATGTCACTAGTTCACAACAACTCAACCAAAATGAGTAACTCTAACTCATGCATCTCCCTCTTGATCTGGAGCTATCATTTATCCCTGGTTGCTCATCTTTTATGCATCGAGTCAGGAAAATGACTATACAACAAGCTCCTACCACCGAGTAGCTGGAATCGCCATAATCTTCCATTTGAGTCACTCCAAACATAACATTAATGTATTAGGCCAAAACTTTCATTTAATTTTCGATTTCCGAGCCCTTCATCTCACCATATGAATAACTCAGTTTGTCTGAGATCACTCATAGATCTCCTTGCTCTTAAAGATTTGTTGGCCGAGTGACTCAGCTTCGACTCGGACCATCCCAAGTCATCTCTCAAGCATCACATCAACTAATCTCCATTAGCTTCCTCACATCGACACACCACCAAGCTCCTTTAGATCTCATGCATGTCCATCTCAGTCTTAACTCGGCTTGCCAAGTCAAGCTCTTCTTTCTTCATACAAACCATGATTTATATTGCTCTAATCATGCCAACTCTGAGCTATTCATTACAAGATTACCCTGGCTCAACAACCCTAATCATCGCATCGCCCTTGAGAGATCAACTTATCTTGTTTCTAAAAACTTTGAGTGATATGGCAATCTAAATTAATCCTTTGTGTTGTGTCATCTTGGCTAACTCACAACTCGGATTTATGAGCCCAAAACAATTCGACCACCGAGCTCTGTTAGCTCATACCTGTGAACTTGCCACCAAGCAACTCCAACATGGTGTCACACCTTTGAATGAATCATCCTCATATATGATTTTGGGTTGGGACCCATCAAACTACCCACTGAGCTCCCTCCACGAGTCTACTGATCTCTAGATGCAAATGATGAAAATCGATATTCTTCTCTACACTAGGCCTTCAATCAATAACCACATGCCTTTGCACTAACTTGTGTCATGAATTACTCTAAATTATGCAACATTGGATTAGGGATTCGATGAGTCATGCAATGCATGGTGCACCCAACTATTTGAAAATCCATTATCAAACTCAGTATGTAATTTTGCTCAGAGTTTACACAAAACAAAACTTGATCTCCTTAATTCATAGCCCAATTTTTCCCACACCACTTGACACTTGAATCAATCCTCCACCCATGATGTCACATCTTATGAATTACACGTCAGATCACTCGCCATGACTCGGTCATCATCCACCTCTTATGGCCACTCTGGCTCCAGTGGTAATTTGTCAGTAGACCTGACATTCCATCTTTCCTAGCTCAAAGATAAGCCCCAATTTTACCTTAACATTTCTCCATCATTGGCTCTTTGTGTCTGGGATCTCGATGGGGATTTATTGGTTTGGCCTTCCATCTTGACATTTCCACCATGGCCACAGGCCCCTCAAAATCCCAAATGAGCTATGTTATTTTGAAGCTTGGAAATTTGGTTTTCAATCTCCATAATCCCTATTATGGCTTAAACCTCATCATTCTCCACCAGCTTGTCAAACTTTGCAATCTAACCCAAACCCTATGTGCTCACTAAGATCTAAAACTAGGGAAACACAAGCTTCTCATTTAATAGAACCAACTCTCGCCTCGGTCAAACAACTTTCTTAACTCTGAGATGGTCCCCTTTGTGCATAACTTAAACTTGCCACGATACCTAATTTGCTCCACTGAGACTTTTCAATATTCCATTGATGCTTTAACTATTATGGCTTAATATTGAGCTCAACTCCTTGAACCGAGCTCCCATTTTTGACTTAATGCCTTCCCGACCTAGCTAGCTTACTGAGTAGCTCATCGAGCTACTCGGAAAGCTAAATTTTTGCTCGATGGCCCTTGGCCTATTTTCTAAAATCCTCCCATTTTTGGAAACTTTCCCATATTTTTTTGACTCGACCAACTCTTTTCAATGTTGGGCTTGGTTGACCCATTGATTTCAGCTCCAATGATAAACAGACAAGTTCTCAACCAAGCTAACACCAAGTTATCACTGATTTGAGCTCATTTTGACCTCATTCAATGCTAGGTGAGCTCACCTATGAAAATTATTAATTATTGTCATCGTGTTATCTCCATGATGACCGAACGCGAGTACCTAGGACCAATATCATACTTTTATTGTAATGTGACCCCATTGTCCAATTTTTTCATGTGTGTAAAATTGGATAACATTTTTGGCGACCTCTCGGGGATGATTGACTACTAAGCATGATTCTAGAATCCTTAAGTCATCCATTGAGCATGGAGTCTATATTGGCGTCCTAAAATTGATATGATCTTCCATGATGGATTCTGAAATCCCCTTGAGTATTTTCGATCTTGGACCTCCCTGGAATTCTAGGCATGAGGTATATTGCATCTGATGAATACTTGGCATCTATGGCATAATGTGGCATTTTGACTAAAGTAGCATTATGAAACTTTTATAGAAACTTTGAACCTTCCTTCCCTTGAGAAACTTCCAAGGATCATATAATGTACAAGAACAACACAAAACAATATAAGGAATGAAAAAGAAAAACAACACACAACAATGTGCCTAATCACTTGGAGGAAAACACCTAACTAAACTGTACATGGGGTGGAATGATCTCAAAATAAAGCTTTAAGATGTATCCCATTCACATGAATGGGAAGTTCTTCTCCATTGAGGATGAATAGATAAAATTAATTCGCCTCTTTGCAACTCATGATGATGTATGGACCACTCCAGAGAGCATCAAACTTGGTTATTTTCCTGGTTTCACTCTATCTTCATTCCATTTAAGAACTAAATCTCCCTCTTCAAAATGCATGTTAGACTCCTTCTTGTCAAAATATTTCTTAACCTGAGCCTAATGTTGCTCTAAAGTCTGCATGGCCTTGTTCCGAACTTCTTCTAACTCCATGAGCTCAGCAAACTTGACTGTTAAAGGATCACTCTCTATAAATTCAAGCTGATGAGCTAACTCAAAAGAAGGTAACTTCAAGGAGACCGGAAGTTTTTTCTTCCCTTCCATATACAAGCATGAAAGGAGAATTCTTGATGGCCTTTTTAGGTGTGATCCAATCTGCCCATAAGACAATCTTAAGTTGTGTATGCCAAGTCCTCTTTTTAGTCTCTATTATGCAATTGATAATCCTTGTGAGGTTTTTGTTGCTAGACTTAGCCAATTCATTTCCTTGCGGATAATAATTGGATGAAGTCTTGAGGTAGACCCCATTTTTAACAACCCATTCACTTAGCTTCAGACCAATAAAACCCATCACATTATCCAAAATAATTGTAAATGGAACACCAAACCTTATCATTATACCCTCCAAGAATTCAAGAACTACCTTCTCATTGCTCTCCTTCAATGCTACTACCTCTATCCATCGATTAAAATAGTCTGTTGCAGTAAGGACCCATTTATGTCTGTCACTAGATGGAGGATTAATCATTCTGATGAAATCCAACCCACCCCCATTGAACAAAGGGTTGGCCCACTTGAATTGGATGCAGTGGTAGAGCTTTCAACTTCTGTTTTCTAGTGAAAAGGGCACATTCCTTACACTTCCTTACCCAGAGATGCGCATCATTGAACAAATCTGGCCAATAGTAACTGACTCACAAGATCTTGGTAGCATTTTTTCATGTAGAATAATTTCCTCCATATAGGGCATTATGAAACTCTTCTAGTATCTTACTTACATGTTCTAGTCCCACACACTGAAGGAGAACACTGTTCAAATCCTTTCGAAAGAGAACATTATCTACTAGAACATATGGAATAGAATAAAGACGAAAAGTTCATCTTTGATTTTTATCCATGTTCACAAGATATACTCCTGAGAAAAGGAAACTCTTCATTTTGGATAACCAGTCAACTTGATCATCACCCTCGTCAGTGTTTTGGAGTGTTAGGTTCTCATTGCCTTTTGATTCCATGTCTACAGTGAGTTATTGACACAAACCTTTTCCTCTGACAAGTTTTGTAACTTTGATATGCACGTCATACTCCATCACCTTCATGATCTATCCAGCATGCTTTTCGTTCATCTCTTTGTTTAGTAAAAAAGTTCGTGACATTTGGATGAGACACCATTAGATGAATTTTATTGTTAGAAAACATGTGCTTGAATTTATTCAAAGCTCAAATAACCACAAAGACTTGTTTTTCAATGAATGAATATTTGAGCTCATAGTCTTTGAGGGATTGACTGAAGAAAGCAATTGCTTACTCAATCAGTTCATTGTTTTTCTAGGTGAGGATACTTGAAATGTTATCTTGACCTACAAAAGCATAAAGGATAAGGTATTTATCAAACCTAGGGTTCACCAATGTGGGATCTTGATAAATGGCCATTTTGATGGCTTCAAAGCTCTCCCTTCCTTCCTTTGTCCATGAGAATGGCATGTTTTTCTTCATCATGGCTATCAGTGGTTTAGCCAATGTTGTGAATTGAGGGATGAATCTCTACACAAAATTTATGGTTCCCAAAAAACTCTGGAGAACCTTCTCGTGACTTGGGAGAGATAAGGAAATAATTGAATGGATCCTGGATAGATCAATAAAAATTCCTTCCCTTGAAACAACATGCCCCAAAAAATTTCCCTCGTGCACTGCAAAAAATACATTTCTTGGGATTAAGTGAAACCCCAAATTCCCTACACCTTCAAAAAACCTTCCTTAGATGCATGATGTAGTCTTATACATACTTATAATATATAGTTATATCATCAAGGTAAACCAAAATGATAATGTTTATTAGTCCCTTAAATGCCATGTCCATGGCTCTTTGGAAAGTAGCCCCGACATTGGAAAATTTGGATGGCATTTTGTTATAAGTATATGTGCCCCACTTAGTAGTGAAAGCCATTTTGAATTGATTAGATTCTTGAACCAGAATTTGATTGTAACCTTAATATCCATCGAGAAAATAAAATATTTGAGCTCCTGCCACTATTTGAAGGATTTGCTCCATTGATGGAAGAGGATAATGGTCATTCAATGAGGCACGATTCAAATCCCTGAAGCGCACATGTTAAGCAGACAGAGTATGACACTAAGGAGAGGGCACACAGAAGATTTTTGATTAGGAATAAGGTGAATTTGAAGGCACAGGAGCATAGGGAAGGAAACGCATGCACAGGACAAGCTGATTTAGGGACTTAGCCATTTTTCATGGTTACGGGATATTTTTGGAGATAGCGTGTGGAGAACACAATAAGATGGAGACTTGCGTGACATGAAAATTATGATTTTGAGTATGAGCATTTACTGGGCACCATGCATGAATTTGGGATAATAATAGGATTACTACTGCCAGTTAACTGTAGGAAATCTATTATTAGTGCACTTGCATGTGTGCACATTATTGTCAAGGTGCATGACTATTTTCAGCATGAAAAATATTTTGGGAGGTGCGTAAGCAGGTGAAGGGAAATTTCCCTCCCCTATAACTATGTATTAGTCTGTGTAGTTGGAGAGACACTAATGTATGAACTATTGTGGAGTTATGCTGCCAGAACTGATTACGCGCATAAATTTATGGTAATGTTATATTATTCTAAGAAGTATTCTGTATTTACTGTTTTTAATATAATGGAGTATGTTGGGTGGATAAAGGTGTTAAACATGATTGTAACTAGTTCTTTGCAAGGTTGATTTCATTATGTTTATCATTTAATTCATGATTCTTTAAGATCTAGATATGGAATATGCTCTGTGGAATGTTTATGGCTAGTTAAGGTTCTGGATGTATGTTTTATCTCTAGCACATTAGACATGTTGTACAAGCAACTCTAAAGAGGGGTCTGGTACCTTTACACACTTTGGGTGAGTGCTCATCTTAGGCTGAGTGATGTGTCCAATGCATGCCTGGGTTGTTTGCATGGTATATTATAAGCTGCATCATTGGTTTCATTGTTACAGGGATCTCTTTTTTAATTGTTTTTAGAATGGTTCACGATGAAGACATACCAGTTGACCCTAGAAAGTGTTGAGGAGTGGATAAAATATCTAGAAGAAGAGTACGCACTGGAGGTTCAACACTGGATCTGAGTATTGATGCACATGCAAGTGGTTAGAAAAAGAATATGTATGACTATTTGTATGAGAGATTCTTTTATATTTTCCTGGTAGAACTATACGAGTTGCTAGATGCTTATGTGTCTATACAGAATTAGAGGTTTCACACACTTTTCTGGACGCAGGATGAATTGTAACCCCTGTCTATGATGCTGATATGATTTGGGCATGCGCTGTGGATACTTGGTTCTGTCGTTTTTTGAGTATCTATATTTATGGAGTACTGAATTTCCACTTATTCTTTCCTGGAGGTAGCTGAGTTCCAATTTTTATGTTATCCCAAGGGGGACTTAATTGCTAAGGAATTCCACTCGTGATCAAGATCTTGATGGTGACCCTGAACCTAGAAGAAAAATTGATGGCTAGATAAACCCCACCACACGCGCGGGGAGTAAGAATAGGTTTGGTGAAATATGGAGAACCTAGTGGCAGAAAGGCGGAGAGAAGAAAGGCACCTTAGGTACAATGAGGTGCACGTGAAAGGGATATGGAAAAGAAACAGTGTTATATTACAGAGCAGGATGGCATTGAGGAGAGAGATGACTCACAAAGGATTCAGAGCTCAGGATAGAAGGCATGGAACCAAAGCATCTAGAAACTTCCTTATTTGGGTAAGCATGGTAGGAAACCCTCATTGGCCTCACACAAGAGAGCATGCCAGCTGAGATGAACTTAGGCCACAGGCACACATCTAAATCTACCAAGAAACCTAGCCCTTGCACTTGGTTTTCTAGTATCTAGTACATCCAATAGTTAGCAAACTAATTTGGGTAGTAGGGAAGCAATGAGTAAGTCACATAATAAGTACATATATGACAAGGCATACATGTCTTCATTGTTGTTTGGAGGTACCTTTTCTAAGCGCATCATCATCATCAGAATTTGAGTGCGCAAAATTTCGGACTCACTACTAGGAGTCAGTACCACCACACAGACTCTAGGATTTTAGTTTAGCACTACTGTTAGGACACAGGGAAGTACATCTTTTGGTCTTCTTTCGGATACAAGTGGAGGATCAAGGGGTATATGTGGCTCTAGTTCTTGGTGGATCTGGTGGTTCTTAGAGGTAGAGGTAATATAGGAGGTTTTGGATCAGGTGGGCAGGATCTGCACTAACCCCAAAAAATTTATATGGAGATGGTTCTCTTTCTTTCCAATATTATAGGGGTATATAATATGTTGTTGAACACGTGCACATGTGTGAGCTATTGTGGCACACAAAAGGGATCATGAGCTTCTGAGTGCAAGGCTAAGTCAATTTGCAACTACATTACAGAGATGCATGCACACATTTGGTGTAAGAAGTTTGACCCTAGATCAAACTTGCGTAGATTATGTAGCTCATTAAAATATGCTTTCTTTAAAGAGTTCTATATCCCTGAATTTCAGCAGAAGAGTATAAGCAGCGCTTAAGGAGATTAAGCAGGGCACTACTGAGAGTGTCACAGAGTATGATGCTCATTTCAAAAGACTTTTATCAAAGCTTTCTTATGATATTCATGTAAGCCAACATGCATAATGGCTGATTGGAGGACTGATCACACCTTTTAGAAGGGAACTGTCACATAAGACATACACTGATATGTGTGAATCACTTGAGGTAGATTTGCATGCTGAGGTAGTTGAAAGTATAGACACTGGAGTCATCCCATTCTTGGAAGCACAAATTGCAGCTATGGAAAAGTAGTTGAAGAAACTAGAGACGTGCTCTGGGATTTGATGTACAGATTACGAAGTGGAAGGGTGCACACGAAGGATATTTTTCCCCGTAGGTTAGTGCAATCATTATTACTAGACTGTGAGATATGTCATCTAAACCATGGCATTACGTCAACTGCTGCCCATTATTACAATGTGCACGATAAGGAAGAATATATCCTACGATTGTAAAAATTTACATTCAATGAATCATGATACAGAAGACTGCAGGCTTGATTGGTCAGATCCATGATGCTATAGATATTGGTGTGCAACAGACAGGAGTATTAAATAAGTCTAAGGAGTAAAGGTGAGCACCAGGATTGGGATCACAATCAAGTGCGTTATGATTATAATTGAGGGGCGCTATGAAGGAGGACATGGAAAAGGTCAAGGATACCGTGGTGGATTTGGGGGTCAAGGCCGTGGTGGTGGACAAGGTGAGTTTCCTTGCTGAATGTTCTTTACATGTAGATCTCCTGACCACTACATGCACGAATTTCCTCATAATATTACTTGTTCTTTTTGTGGGAAGATTCATAGCTACGAGGAATTCCTAGATCTATATGAGCATCTTATCAAATAACATAAACAAGAAAACAAAGGCATAGGTATGGTTAGAATATAGCGCACTATGGAAAATCATTGGATACCAAAATTAGCACTGGAACCTGAAGTATTACCTGTGAAGATTACTACATGCGTTGAATTTGCAGGTGCTAGAGAAGTGTTATAGAAAAAGCCTACCATCACTAAGGAGGACATTTTGCATGCAAGGTATCTGGATCCTATGCACCAGAAGGAGGTTTATCAGGAGACCATGGAGGTACTTAGAAACCTTCAAGGGAAATACAGTGTTTAAAGGATTAATCACAGAAGATGGAACATAAGAAGGCAACAGATGTGGTCGAATTGGATATTGATGACTTGAAGGAAGTATGCAAAATGTTGCACCAGGATAATATCATTCCATTACTAAGGATTTGGCTAAAGGGAAACACTCCACATGTGAATATTGAGAATGGACGTCAGATCCTGCATGCAAATATCCCCCCTCATAGCTTAGATTACAACAAGGATCACTCTTAATGTTGTTGTGGATGGATGGATATTGAGTAATATATTGATTGACATAGGCTCAGAGGTAAATGTGCTTACTTTAGATGCATGGGTACATATGGGGAGACCTCCATTACAGCCATCTTCTAATATATTGTTTATGGCTAATCGAACTAAGGTCACTCCCATTAGATTTTTAAAAGATGCATCCATTACTATACAAGGGGCCAAGTTCACTGGGGATTTTGAGGTTTTAGCACTTGTAGAAGTATAAAGTTTCCTAGATCTGCTTGGGCACCCTTGGTTCTATGTAAATAATGTTGATCTTCAGTTCAAAAAAGGATATATAAGTTTTGAGAACAAGGAGGAAATATTTATTATCCCTTTAACGGATGGGAAATCTATGCCCTATGTTGAGCCTTTGAGTGAAAAATATCTGAATAGGATTTATGTACTCATCATTCAAGACCCAGAAGTATGTAAGCCATTTAAGGAAGGAATCCTCCAGTGGAAAGATGCACAGTCTATGAGTGATACCACAAGTATTGCTTGTGATAATTGGGCTCATAGAACTTATGAGATGGTTAGGCATGAAGTAAGGAGCACATTTTTCGTGGAGAAGCAAACCTTGTTGCATTAGGAGGATAGGTAACAACTCTGTACCTTGGTACACTAGAGAAGGATACCCTATTGTATTCCTATGTGCCATGGAGGAATAGTGGACAAACCAATTTGAAATAAGAAATATGTTAGCATATACCATGTGCAGGATGGTAGTGTGATGGTGGGTGGTTCACAGGGATAACCTTGTAGAATGGAATGAAGTTAGGATTTCTCTAACAACTCAGTTTTCTAGGAGTAATGCAACTACTCAAATTTGCACATATCATGGTAATAAACTTGTTCAACACCACATTTAGCAGTGTGAGAGGCTCTGGATAGAGGGGAAGGAATCTTTACCATCTTCACTATGGGTACACAAAAATTTATTCCACTTTACAAGGTTACGCACGCGCTTGGTATGTATATGCGGAGCTACATAGAGAGACTGAAAATTGACAGGATTTTATTGCAGGAATGGTCCAAAATTTTTACTACTTCTCTACTAACCCTCCAGACTTTTGAAAAGGAATCAAGGGTTATAAAGTGCTTAACTATGGGAGAAAGTGTAAAGGAAAAAGAACTCATTCAGGAGTTATTTGGTGAGACAGACTCAAGAGCATGCTTTGATAAAGAAGAAGAGACAGATGTCGTGTTACTTAAGCACACTTTCTTGGAGAAAGAAAAAGGAAAGATGGTACACATAGTGGATGATGGGGAAGTAGAATATCTGGATATAGATCATTCAGTGGGTATGCACGAGGTGTTAGACATTGTGGATTAAAATGTGTGGGCCTATCATGAAACCGTAAAGACAAAAAAAGTGAATATTGGTATGGATGTTGAACCTAAGGAGGCAATAATTAGGGATTATTAGTATGAGTCTGAATTGGCAAAATTCATTTGGTTACTTCATGATTTTAAGGGCTTATTTCCTAGGTAATACCATGAATTAAAAGGAGTGCATGAAGTGTTAGGAGAGATGAAGATTAGGAAAAGACCCTACAGAATGAACCATAACCTGTGGTTAAAGATTAAGGAAGAAATTGACAAGATGTTCAAATATGGCATCATCAATCCCCTGGAAGAATCAGAGTGGGTTAGCCCCATGGTCATCATTATAAAGAAATATGGTTGGATTAGGATTTGTGTGGATTACAGGGAACTGAATGTTGCATGTGTGATTGATCCCCTTCCTACATCTTTCATAGAGGTGATATTAGAAGGCATTGCAGGGTGCAAAATCTATTCTTTTATAGATGGATTCTCTGGGTATCATCGAGTCATGATTACACAGGAGGATCAAGAGAATACAACTTTCACCATTGAATGGGGATTTTTTTCATATAATGTGATGCCCTTTGGTCTGAAAAATGTGCTTTTTGTATTTTCGTGCATAATTTTTCAAGCATTCCAAGATTTTATTCACGAATTCTTACAGGTTTACTTGAATGATTGAATGGTATATGGACTTGTTAAGGATCACTGTGACAATTTGGGCTTAATGTTTAAAAGGTGTAGATAATTAAGCATCTCTTTAAACATCAAGAAGTGTGTGTTTGCTACACCTTTTGGCACTTTGTTATGAAACATTATCTACAAGGATGGGTTATTAGTGGATCCAACTAAGGTTGTAGTTATTGTAGGCCTAGAAGAGCCTACCAGTCAAAGTGAGGTGTGTAGATTCTTGGCTCACACTGGGTATTATAAAAAAACATATCAAGGGATATGCTAAGATTTCTACACCCTTGGAAGAGTTACTTAAAGAAAAAGGGACATTTTATTCGGGAAAACCGTAGCAGCGCACATTTGAGGCATTGAAGGAAAGAATTACTACAACGCCTATTTTGTGTTTTCCCTCATGGAACCAAATGTTTCATGTACATGTGGACACCTCTAGCATAGCCATTGGTGTGGTGTTAGCTCAAACTAGAGAAGGTATTATAGATCATCCTATCTATTTTGCTAGTAGAAAGTTGACTCCTACTGAGAATAATTATACGACTACTAAGCGCGAAGCTTTGTCAATGATCTATGCACTGTATAAATTTAGAAAATACCTGCTAGCAACACCATTTGTAGTTTACACCGATCACATGGCATTGAAATACTTAGAATCAAATCAGAAATGATGCACCATGAAGTAGTTGCACTCCAACGGAATCGTAATGGCTCCAACGTAATCGCAAGGATCGATCAACAATGGAAGAATTGCTCAATAGAAATAAAGCTTGCACATAGAGGAAAGACAACGGAGTGTCTTGGCATACTCATAAATCAAGAATGAAAGGGTACATATAGGGTGTTGAGTAACCCTAGTGCATGACACACAAGAAAACCCTAAACCTAACCCATGTGAGATGACCCTCCATATGTGAGTGGAGGACACATAGGATCCCACACACCAACACCCCCCTTCATCGAAGCTGGGGTAGTGGCTATGATGAGTCAGACAGAACAAGAAGACACTCCTAAACAACTAAGAAAGATGTGTCAATGGGGCCCGACAACTAAAGGCCTGATAAGGTGCCCATATACAAACAACATCTTCCTAGAAGAAGAAGAAGAAGAGAAGGACTATATAGCATCGAAGAAGATGAGCAGCTGCATAAGACCTCACCCCAAGAAGTAACCACAAGTGAAGAAACTTCACCTCAGTGAAGGGCTTGGTAAATATATCTGCAATCTGATCAGCTGTCTGAATGTACTGAATGTCGATGATACCATCATGAATAAGCTCTCATATGAAGTGCATATGGATCTCAATGTGCTTCGTCCACTGATGCTGAACTAGATTTCTACAAATTGAGATAGTGCTCATGTTATCACAATAGATAATGGTAGGCCACCAAAAGTGGATGCCAAACTCTGTCAGAATACCCTATAGCCAAACAACTTTTGTGGCAGCGTTAACTGCTCCTCTGTATTCTGCCTCTGTAGAAGATATCACAATTGCATTCTGCTTCTTGCTAGACCAACTAACAGGACCCAAACCAAGAGAGAAACTGTAGCCAGAGGTAGATTTCTGATGATCTAAGTCACCGGCCCAATCAGAATCTGTGAACCCAATCAAGTCAATATCCACCCCTCCATAATAGTGAATGCCATCAGTATAGGTGCCACGAACATAATGAAGGATCCACTTAGCTACTTTCCAATGTAGCTCATGTGGCTCCTGCATGAATCTAGACATGATCCCAACAGCATAAGATAAATTTGGTCGAGTGTGAGTCAAGTAAATCAAGCTCCCCACCAACTATCGATAAAGGGTACCATCAACCAAGGGAGTAGAGCAATCAGAAACCAACTTAACCATGGAAAGAAAAGGAGTAGGAGAAGACTTGCAATCAGACATCTGAAAATGAGCAAGCAAGTCAAGAGCATACTTAGGTTGTGAAATCACAATTCCGAGTCAGATTGTGAAATCTGGATCCCAAGAAAGTAATGAAGCAGACCTAAGTCAGTCATGGAAAACCTATTGGCCAAGGTGATCTTCACAGAATCAATGATAGAGGAAGAGCTGCCTGTGATCAACAAGTCATCAACATAGAGAACAAGGATGAGTATGGAGTCATCTTGCCATAGAATATAAACATTTGGATCAGAGTGACACCTAGTAAACCCTGATGTAAGTAAAAAGGAGTCCATCTTGGCATACCAAGCCCGAGGGGCTTGTTTAAGGCCATAAAGAGACTTCTTTAACTTACAAATGAGGGAGGGATCATGGACATAACCCAGAGGTTGTTCCATGTAGATCTCTTCCTCTAGGTCACCATGAAGGAAGGCACTCTTAATGTCCATTTGATGGACTTTCCATCTGTTTGTTGTGGAAATGGCAAGGGTCAGTTGAATAGAAGTCATCTTCACAACCGGATCAAAGGTTTCATTATAATCAACCCCAGCTATCTGGGAGAAACCCTTAGCTACTAATCGTGCTTTAAAATTTTTGACGTCTCCATCTACTCCATACTTTGTTTGGAACACCCACTTACACTGAAATGATTTTTCTTCCTTTCGGAAGAGGGGTGAGATCCCAAGTATCGTTCTTCATGAGAGAGGAATACTCCTCATCCATGGTAGAATCCCACTCAGGAATACCAGAAGCCTCCCAGAAAGACTGTGGATCAGAAGCAGAGGTGAAGAAAGAGTGGGGTCCAATGAAATCTGAGTGAGTACGTCTCATATCTGAAGTATCTCCAACTAAATCTCCAACACTTTGCAAAGTTTTCCTAGCCCAAAGAGGACCAGGAGGATCAGGCTCAGAGTTAGAAGATTCTTCACTTGAGTGAGAAGGGACATAGTCCTCATCATCACTACTATCAAAATTAGAAGACTCAAAGGTCTGATGGTCAGGAGGATCAGGAAGAGGAGCACGCTCAACAACATCATCATCTGATGAGTCAGAATCTGAATCAGCAAGCTGAAGAACCTCAATAGGTAGAGAAGTAGAAGTCAAAGAAGACTCATCAAACTTAACACTTCTCTCAATATAAAGCTCATGAGAAGTAGGATTCAACAATCGATATCCCTTCATGCCATCAGGATACCCTACAAAGATACAAGGTTTGGATTGTGGTTCCAATGCCTTGCATTTCTTCTTGGGAATCCAAGCCATAGCCTTGGATCCGAAGACTCGAAAGTGCTCAACATCAGGCTTGCATCCAAACCAGGATTCAAAGGGTGTCATCCCTCTTACTGCCTTGTGTGGAACACGGTTCTGAATGTAATTAGCACAATTCACTGCTTCAGCCCAATACTGCGGAGGAAGAGACTTCGAGTGAATCATACAAGTGGCCATCTCCTTAAGAGTATGGTTCTTTCTTTCTGCTACTCCATTCTGTGAAGGGCTATAAGAAACTGTATGCTGCAAGGAGATCCCTTCAGAAGTACAGAAATCCATGAACCTATTGTTTACATATTCGCCTCCATTGTCAGTTTGAAGAACCTTAATAGACCGTTCCACCTGTTTCTCAGCAAGAGCCTTAAAGTCCTGAAAATGTTCAAAGACTTCAGACTTAAGCTTAAGAAAATATACCCAAGTATATCGTGAATAGTCATCAATGAAGGTGAGCACATAAAGAGCTCTAGTAAACAAAGGAGACGGAAATGGACCAGAAATATCACTGTGAACAAGATCCAAGGGACGAGTAGCTCTCCAGGATTTTCCTTTGTCAAAGTTCTTTTCAGGATGCTTTCCAAGGGTACAACCCTCACAAAGACCCTTAGAAAACTTGACATGGGGTAACCCATTGACCATTTCGTTTTGGCTCAATTGTTCAAGGTAGCGATAATTTAGATGTCTAAAACGCTCATGCCATAGCTTACTAACCTCATTTGCATGAGTGAGCAAGGCAGTGGGCGTAGAATCAAGAAGTAAAGTGGGAAAAGGTATACAACCGTGAATGGTGATCCACCTTTCCCTCAGCCATTGTAGTGTCATCGTTAAGCTCATGAATAATCACCGAGTTAGGACCAAATTCCACTCGCATTCCTTCACCAAGGTGAGTAATTTGGTAAACCAATAGGATATTGGTAGAGAGATCAGGAACACTCAACACTTGGTTGAATGTTCCCCCATCCATCTCTACCGATCCACTACCAGAAATCGACACTGTCGTGTCATTACCCATCGTGATTTGGGACATACCACAAGGCTCGATGTTGGAGAACTCAACATGCAAAGAAGCCATGTGGTGTGAGGCACTGGAATCTATAATCCACGTCGATGAAGGAGAAAATTTGGCTACAAGGGCCTTTCCTTTCTTCTTATCATAGATTTAGACCCTTTTGCAGTAGAAGACTCGGCCTTTGGAGCATTTTGTTTGATAGACTCAGGAACACCTATTTGATTTTTCTCAAGTAAATGAGTAAGGTGGTCAATTGTTTTCTCATACATAGATGCTCTTTATGACCAGGATTCTTGCAATAGGAACACAAAAACTTGTCTTTCTGTGCTCTAGGCTCAGAAGTCAAAGCGTTCATGTTAAATTTAGTTTTGGTCTTGGTTTCCTTCTTAGGTTGATCCTTTCTTTCTTTCTTCTTTTCAGTCTTCTTTTCCTTACTAGTACTTGCTACAAGGGCATGTGACTTGGACTTGAGAGACCCCATTTGAATGAGTTTGTCCTATTCTCGAATGAGTTGGGACGAAAAATAGTCAAAGGAGGGCATATTCCAATCATTTCCCAAGGCAACTTTTGTAGCGTAAAAATTTGACACAAAGACAAAATATTTGGGACCTAACTTAGAGAGAATCGACAAGATCAGTTGAGAATATTTCTTCTCTACTTGACATTCCTTTAACAACAATCTAGTGTGGACAAACTTAGAGAAGTATGCTTGTAGGTTTTCAAAATCACTAGGATTTAACCCTAGTAGTTCGTTTTCCAACTCATGCACTCTCATGTCATCTTGTTGTCCAAACATTTTATCTAACATTTTCCATGCAGAATTAGGTGTTTCAGATGACTCAATGTGGAAGAGCAAGTCAGGAGAAACAGACATGCAAAGAAGACCTAAAGCTTCATCACTACGGTTTAACCACTTAGATTTTTTAGGGTCGTCATCTGGTTCAGTCTCAGTTCCCATGGTGATGCGGAATAACCCTTTACCTCTTAGTTTCATAATCATTTTCGATCTCCACTCAAAAAAGTTGAACGGTGTAAGAAAAGGAAGTGAATAAGCATCCATTGTGAAGAGAGAGAGAGAAGGAATGTAGAAAAGAATCACAACCACCCAGGAAAATATAGAAACCCCCTACTTTCGGCACTTTATAGTTGAGTGTGTTGGATACAATCGGGTCCGAGTGTGCATCTTGAAACAGTTGGTAACTCGCCTTACAATCAGCGTAATAACGCACAAGAGAGGAGACCACAATCGTGTTTCATGGAGCGCAGCAAAGTGACACCGTATACAAGCACAACTACAAAAAAACTAGGAAGGAGGTGAAATCAAATCCTGGTTGTGAGAAAGAGCATCTCACGTCGCAAAGGATACCCCCTTGCTACAAAAATGTGGCGGAAGCGCTCACTCGTCACAAGCAATAATAAGGGTAAAATACAAGTGAAGAAATGAACTCAAGATGAGTCTCGATGATCTTCCAGAACACTGGGAAAGGCTCAGAAGGACAAATAGGTGCTCAGAGTGATACTGCACACTTGAGCGCATGATTAGTAAAAAAATTGACAATAACGCCTAAAAAATTATTGCTTTGAAATGCCCAATTTGGCTAATTTTAGAGATATTGGAGTTTTTTAAAAATGACAATTTAACGTTAATTTTAAAAGATGATTTTAATTATTTTATCTAATCAAGAATGAAGAGATCGTAATTAATAGAAATAGATTTAATTACAATTAAATCTAATTAATTACGAATAGAAACTAATTAAGATCTATTAAATGAAATCTTAATTAAAAATCAAATATACTTCCCTTTTAAAAAATAAAATTTGAATGGTTTCCCACTACAATTTTAAAAAAAAACTTGCCTTAAATGAAATTTAAAAAACTTACTACAAAAAATTCTAATTAAGATCTAGTGCAAATAAATCCTTAATTAAAGGTCAAATATACTTTCCCAAGGAATTCCCACACATGGCTTGGTGGAAACATACCATAAATGAATTTTAAAAAAACTTGGGAGGATCCCGTTGGTTGAGGTGGAATTCGTTGGAGGTGGGAGGATCCTGAGTTGAGGCAGCTCAGCATGGGCGATCGGTAAGCGGTTGAGGAAAAAGCATCATGCAGAGGTTAGAAGTCGAGTGGGAGACAAACCAGTTGGGGATGAGAGATTTGGCAAGGGAATCCGAATGGATCAGCTCAGGCAGAGGATCGAGCACCGGAGCACACAATGGAGCTTGAATGGGGACAACACACGAGCCAGGGAGAGTAGAAGACAGGGTGAGCAAGGTTGACAGAATGACTCACCAGGGGAAGAGAAGGATCTCTTTCTCAGGGAAGCTCTCAACAAGGTAAAACGCATCTGCAGCACACAAACTCTAACTAAGCACAAAGAACAAAAGAACTCGGCATGAAAAACATGAGGATCTCAAGGGAATGAGCCAGGAAAAACCCACAAGAGGAAAGCTCGGTCACAGGAGAGGAGCTTGAGTTTGCAGGGATCTTGGTTTGGGAGAGCTCGAGTTGAGGAGCTCATGGGATGTAGCTTGAGGAGAACAAGGACTTGAGTGAGAACCAAAACACCAAAATTCAAACCTAAATTTTGAAAATATTCAGCAAAACCACCATGCAAAAAAAACAGAGAGACCAAAAAAACAGAGATCTAAAAAAATTCCTTGGAGTTTAACCAAAAAAATTTAAAAACTGAGAAAATAACCTCTATTTTAACTGATCTACCAGATTTAGCTGCAGTTAGCTAAATGTAGCTGTAAAACCCCTGAAAGCTTCAGGAATACCTGCACATGCACGAAGAACACAAAAAAAAAAACTTTCCAAGAATAACTTGTTAAATATGTTAGCAATAAATTTCCAGAATATAATGATCAAAAAACTTGCACGAGGAGTAAAAAATGAACAAGAAACCAAGAGTAATCGCAACTCAAATGACGAATGCACGTTTACCCGATCTCAACTCTGATACCATGAAAGATTTTGTGAGAATCGAATCAGAAATGATGCACCATGAAGTAGTTGCACTCAACGAATCGTAATGGCTCCAACGTAATCAACAAGGATCGATCAACAATGGAAGAACTTGCTCAACAGAAACAAAGCTTGCACATAGAGGAAAGACAACAGAGTGTCTTGGCATACTCATAAATCAGGAATGAAAGGGTACATATAGGGTGCTGAGTAACCCTAGTGCATGACACACAAGCAAACCCTAAACCTAACCCATGTGAGATGACCCTCCATATGTGAGTGGAGGACACATAGGATCCCACACACCAACGGGTGATCATTGTCAATACATTGGTAAACCTATGCAACAGAGATGAAATGCCTCTAAGACCTATTCCTAGTGCAAAGTCCATTTGAGAAATGGGCTATAAGAATTTATGGGTCCTATTTCTCCAGCAATCGTGCATAGAATTGGATCGTTCTACATCATCACTTACACAAATTATATTACAAGGTGGGTACAAGTAACACCTGCCAAGGATTTTACAACAGCTACAGTAACCAGATTCTTATGGTAAAATTTTCTTACAAGGTATGGATGCCCACTGATCTTGACAAGTGATAGGGGTACACACTTTCTAAATGAGACAATCAAGATACTATTAGATGAATTTATGATTACCCAACATAAGAATACACCATATCATCCTTAGGAAAATGGGACTATTGAGGCCTTAAACAAGATTTTGAGCCAGACTTTGATAGAAATTTATGACCTTGGAAGGAAATGATTGGGATGATAAATTTTCTACCATGCATTTGGGCATATAGAACAACATATAAGAGGTTGAACAAGGCCACACCCTTTTAGTTTGTGTTTGGTTGTAGACAGTCAGTTCTTCCTATGGAATTTATGTTACCTTCTTTGCATATATTGTGTGCACTGGATGTTTAGCTGATGAGAAATCATTTGGAAGAAAGAATTAATAAATTGGTACAGTTGGATGAGATGCACGCGCCATAGCACGTAGGATTCATAAGACAGGAAAAGGCTAGGAAGAAGGTACGGCATGACAGGCACATTGGGGACAAAAATATTGAGATGGGATATATGGTGCTTCTTTATGACTGTAATTTTCTACACCATTTAGGATAAGCTTAAAGTGCATTGGTTGGGACTGTATATTATCAATCATATACTTAAATTAGGCACTTTTTAGTTAGAGACGCTTGATGGGATACGGTTACCCAGTTACTTCAATAGGATTAGGTTGAAGCCATACTATAAATAAGTAATTCTTGGTGTTTATAATAAGGCAGTGTTGTCATTTAGACTAGGTTTTCATTTTTTTATTTCCTTAATGTATTTCCTTTTTTGTCTCTCTGCTTTGTCAATTTAGTTTGGTGTTTTGTATAATAAGTGTGTTTACTCATGCTGGAATCTAATTACCATTTGAAAAAAATTTATGTGCAGAGAATTGCACATACCATTGGTGTGCGGTGGCTATTTATAAATGGTTACACATGAAGGAACAAACTACTACATGGTGCTATTCAAGTTTGCAGATGAGTTGTTAGAAAGGATATTTCTTTAAAAAGATGACCGTAGATGGAGATAAATGACGAAACAATGTAATGCGAGGTAAAAAATGTGACCATGGAGACTACCAGAGGAAGGAACAGTGGTGTCGAGGTACTCGGGCACGTGGAAGTGAACGCTGAAGAGAATTCTGTAGCCAGAAGATTGGAAGGCGCACTATAAGGTTATAGCTGGGGTGTGAAGATATATTGCGCAGAGATTGTGAAAATGGTCAATTAATGAGATGATTGTTGGTCGGTGAAGGAGAAATAAATTCACTAAATTTTTTAAAATCTATATAAGGAACGTGATGCAGGATAATTTTTACCTTTGCGATCACAAGTATTTGAGTGAGCTAAATGCGATTGAGCTCGACCGAAATTAATATTGAGGTGCCGAGTGTGTCGACACCATAAATGTGGAGAGTATATTATTGTGTGGAAGAGGCTTGCATCCCCATTAGTGAAGGGTTTAAGTGAAGCAAGAGGCATTTAAAAAGAATCTAGGGCACGCGGTTTCAAGCTAGGGAAACACGCAGATTTGAGCTAGGGTTTGAGTTTTCTCATTAATAGACAGTGAAAAGGTGGGATTTTTCTGATGGTCACCAAAGAAAGCAGTTGTAGCAAGCATGAGAGGAAAGAAGAAGGTAGAAGATGAAGTTGAAATGGCTCCTGAGAGTAATTTTTCAGAGATGTAATACCCACAAGGTGTGACTAGTCACACAAGAGTGGGATTCCCACATTCACAGGTGTAAAATAAGTGACTACAACCACCGTACATCTGAAAACAAGAAATAATTGGACACATTATTGAGTACAAAGACCAACAAGTGCACTATGGAGGACATGCCAAGTATATGACGACGTTGGGGAGAAATTGTTGAAGCATGTAGGAGTCTATCTAATTGTATGAGGTCCCATATTTTGGAAAATATGAACCCTTATACTAATGGTTGATGAGCCGAGTCCATGAGGACTTCTATTATTTCGTCAGATGAAGGGTTAGGATCAAAGCAGCCTTGGTTTCAACACTAATAGGATTGAAGGGCACAGGGTTGGACCTTGTTAGTGATCTAACTGATAAAGAAGTAGTCATAGAAAGAAGAAAGGAGTTGGGGTATACCAAGGGTCTGCACAGAATGGACATTGATAAATTGAAGAAGTTTCCCGTTGTGTAGGAAGCAGTGCATTTGCTAACCAAGTTGAATGACTAGGAGAGATGGTCGCAGGTAAACACCATGTGGCTTCACATTGCAAATAAAATGTCTCAAGGAGTGGTATACAACCTAGCAGGCTATATTGCAAACACCATTGTTGAGGAAGCACGCACAAGAGAAAAGATAAGTTTTGGCATTTTCCTACGTTCTCTTGTGTTTTTAGAAATTAGAGTGCCTGATGGGAAAAAGAACAAGATCTAGGAGTACCCCTTAGAAAATAAGCCCCTCACGGAGAGGTCTGAAAAATATTTATGCGAAGGATCAATGAGTGGGCCATTTAAGCAGAGGCCAGAGATGTGGTATGACCAACTTTACGCAGCATTTGAGGAGGAGTGGCACATTCCCAAGGAGCTACCTTTGGTAGTAGGAAAGGTAGTACAGTTTGTGGTGTACCAACACTTCTACATCATGCGGTTTGCTATGAGGTATGGGACATGGAGCCCATGGTGCAAACTACCTTATGTCTTCATAGTGCAGTACTTCTAGGCCTCAGTTCACATATTTATTGATGTGCATCATCTAAAATTAAACATAGATAAGGTAGACTGTGACTACCACACCCTCATGAAGACATATGTGTATCCACGCAGGATTGCCTACATTGAGAGGTTCATCTCAGACATCATAAGTATGAATACAGTAAACTTGGCTATTAGAGATATTTAATTTACACTCGTATACCTTCATATTAATCCTTAGCTGGAGAATAACAAGTATGCAGAGAATGAGTTTGTGTTCCTAGGACTGTTTAAGGGAAAACATACATTGGAGAATGTGTCAACTCCAAATCCTGTAGTGACTATAGAGGTAGATGGGGAGGAATAAGAACATGAAGATAGTGGTGGCTTGGATCATAAAGGTCGGAGGCAACCCATGGAAAAATTAGAGAATGAGCGCACGGATACCCCACCTTAAACGAAAGAAGGATACAAGGACTTGGACATGGAGGTAGTCCATGAAGAGCATCATTTTAAGAGGGTATTCAGAAGAAACAAGAACCAAGGATTGAGAACTCCACACTTAGTAAGAAGATCACCAGACTCGCCCCTTAGAAAGAGGCAACGTAAGAAGAAAGGAGAGAGCTAAAGCTAATGAGGGGGCAAGGAGTCTGCAAAGATTGAGCACCTAGCGTTAGAGCGGCGAAAGGAAAGGAAGGGGAGGACAGGGGGAGAGTGAAGGAACAAAATAGGAAAGGAAAAACGGCCTGATGGTGCGCCAATGGGTGGGAATAGGATCGGGGCGGGATAAGGAGAGATCAGGTAAGAGGAAGGGGGCAGAAGGAGGGAGGGCAAGTGTGAGGATAGGAGGGTGAGCGAAAGAGATGGGGGGGTGGTAGGGTGACGAGGGAAGAAGACAGCCTTCACACCACTACCTCCTCCACCTTATAAAGCTTCAACTACCTACGAAGATGGAGAAAGCTAAAAGCTTCATGAGTGGGACCGGCGAATGAGTCTGTCAAAGAGTCACCTAAAACCCCATTTCACCAGAATATTTGAGGATCTTGAGATGAGTACAGAATGGACGAATAGGAAGTTCTGGGGGGGGCGAGGAGGCAAAACGAATCATAGTATGATAACCTAACGTAGCATGACTACTTTAGGACGTAGAAGGGCCAACACCAAACCTTGGCGCTCAGGTTCCTAAGGGGCCAGAATAAGGAGAACAAGTGGATAATGCGTTGTGTCGAGTATGGGCTATGCTGAGGACACAAGTAAAATCATTTTTTCCCACTTTCAAAGCATAGTGGACCTAAAGGAGTTATACAAGTGGGAACTGATGGACCCAAACATGGCCACTACGTGCATAAGGAAACTGATGTCATTGTCCATGAAAACTCACATGGACGAGCCACATTTTGATGTATGAGTGGAGTCTTGTGTGTCGAGAAGAGTGAAGAAGACACCTCAGAGCAGGAACATGACTATAAATCCCACTCTCATGTTTGATGAATAGGTGAGCAATGCCTTGGTTAAGTTATCTACAGAGGTGGTGCTGAGGAATATCGATAAGGTTGTCACTATTAGAGTGCTACTTGAAGATAACAAGGAAAAAACTGTAGAAATAGCACATCTAAAAGGATAGAAGGATCTAGAGAAGAAAAAATAATGAGGCCTTCATCAACATGGCAGAAGGAATTGGTGACTATGTCCTAAAAGTAAGACTACATCTGGAGTCTAAGGTACCTGAGAATTTTCCTTTGGCTATGCATTATGTGTGCACATTAGTTGATTCGGTGCTTAAGGATGGACCAATTTGAATGCCATCACCGAAGGATCCTGACCAAGAAGAAGAAAGTGCCAAGGCCTCTGTGGTTAGAAATATTTCATCTTACGAGGCATTACTCCAAACTTTACAAGATGAGCTGAAGAAAGTAGATCAACCTTTGAACATATGTGTAGCACCAGAAGCAGTGATCAGGATCAAAACTATTATAAAGGATGATGAAGTTTTTTCAAGGTAATGAAGGATGAGACTTTAGGGCACGCAAAGATATTTTCATTAGTAAAGTAAAAGCGTGAATCCCTTGCAACAGCACAAAACCCGCATAAGGAGAGGTTGGATGAGATTGGAAAGCTCATAGTGTAAAAGATGGATCTTCTGGAGGGAAGCATGTCTTTTATGGCCAATGTTGTCCTAGTACTGCAGAATGAAAAGGGAGAGATCACCCAGGACAATTTGGAAGCCGTCGCCACAGATGTTATAGAGAAGATAAGAAAAGTTTTGGATGATTGGAAAACATTAGAGGCTGAGATTAAAATAGAATATCCAGCGTTGATCCTCTCAGTTGAAGTAGAAGGTGTTGCAGAATAGAAGTCTATTCTTTGTACAGTAATTGTTTACATTCTTTCCATTCTTATTCTTTATTGTTTAGGACAATCAGGAGGAACCCCATTTTTGAGGTGACAATGTAGTTTAGTGTGGGGTAATGTTGATCAGACAGAGTATGACACTAAGGAGAGGGCACATAGAAGATTCACATGGGGGAGCAAGGTGCATTTGAAGGCGTGGAAGGATACGAAAGGAAACATGCACCAGGACAAGTTGATTTGGGGACTTAGCCATTTCTCATAGTTACGGGCTATTTTTGGAGATAGCGTATAGAGAACATAATGGGATGGATACTTGCACGACAAGCAAATGCTATTTTGGGGATGAGCATCCACTAAGCTCCATGAATGAGTTGAGGATAATAATAGGACTACTACTGTCAATTAACTGTAGGAGATTTATTATTAGTGCACTTGCATGTGTGCATATTATTATAAAGGCGCATGGCTATTTTTAGCATGCGACCTATTTTTGGAGGTGCGTAATTGGTGAAGGGCAAGTCCCCACCCCTATAATTATGTATTAGTCTGTGTAGTTAGAGAAACATTTTGTATTAATTATTGTAGAGTTATGATGTCAGATCCGTTACATGCATAAACTTATGGTAATGTTATATGATGTAAGAAGCATCTGTATTTATTGTGTTTAATATAATGTAGTATATTGGGTGGATAAAGGTGTTAAACATGACTATAACTGGTTCTTGCATGGTTAATTTCATTATGATTATTGTTTAACTCGTGATTCTTTAAGATCTAGATCTAGAATATGCTCTGTGGAATGTTTATAGTTAGTTAGGGTTTTAGATGTATGCATTATCTTCAACATGTTAACATCTTGCACAAGCAACTCTAAAGAGGGCCCTGGTACCTTTGCATGCTTTGAGTGAGTGCTCATCTCAAGCTGAGTGATGTGTCAGCGCACCTAGGTTGTTTGTGGTATATTCTAGGCTACATCACCACACATAACCAAATCTCTCTGTTCTTCGTCCTTACGAGGACCAGATTGGCTACCCAAGAGGAATGCTTGATAGGTAAAGATTATACAAGCCTCAATGATTTTGGCTAGCTCCTTTCTCATTAGTGGCTAAATTTTGGGATTAATTGGCTTCTATGCTTCTGATGAAATGGCTTGAAATTAGGATCCAGATCAATGGTATGTTAAGCTAAACCTGGATCAAAACCACATAAGTCTTTGTATCTCCATGAAAAAAATGTCGTGATACTCTTGACAGATGTTTCATGAAAGCATTCTTTATCTTTGGTAAGTACATATTTTTCTGATCTTCATAAACTTTTCATTTGCTACCTCAACTTCCTCAAAAATCTTCTTCTTTAACCACCATGTTAGAAGCTCTGTCTTTTGAATTGATCATCTGAATTTAAAGATGGATTCCAGAGTAACTAAACCTTTTGGTAGCTTTTCTACTTTTCAATTGCATGATTTGATCACCATATGATTCTTGCAACTTATCTTTATTTTTTGCACCAAATTCTACCTCTTCTTATAGGAAAGAGGAAAATTTGTTTGTCATTATCAAACACTTGCCAACTACTCACATTGTCAAGGGGCTGTAGGTCAGACCACCATTTTGAAAAATTGCTGCCCTTATTTCATGATATCAACGAGTATGTTGTATTGCGAGACAATTGTAGTAAGTTTATCAACATCTTGATTTTGATTTATAGGAACCATGCATGGATCCCAAAAGATTCAAATTCTTCAATCAAGTCCCAGATTCAGTTCTTATATGATCTTAAAAGATCATTTTTTGGATGCATTGCATGCTCATCACTTGATGAAAAAATAACTCACTACCTCCAAAAACATTCAAGTTTTTGATTCCCTTTCTTTTGAGCTAGTTGGATTCCTTGCACAAGGGCCTCATATTCATAAACATTGTTAATGCAACTAAATTGCAACCCGAAAGATGAAAATTACTCATCTCCCTCTGGAGAAATTACAATGATACCAACACTGGATTCATTCTTACTTTAAAATTGTTTTGCATTTCCAACAATAATTTCCACAGACCTTCAGAATTGTTTTGCTTTTTGACTAGTTATGATATGATTGTAGCTTCTTTATGAATGTAGTATGCACCCAATCCCGTTTCCTCCAAAAGCAGAAAACTAGCTTCTTCCTCTACCAACACATCAGCGTATGGATTGTACTGATTATCTCCACTCACTTCATCTATCACAATATTGAGGTAATTATTCAACAAGAGTGGTTGGTTCATGATCAACCATATTCTTCTTCTGGATCACCAATGGTATAATTCCCCATTTATAGGACTAGCAGTGTAGGATTCTACATGATTATGGAAGATTGGTTCCACCCTTATAGTCACTTTGGTTTCATATATCGAGTCCAGAGAATCATATGTGACCAATCGGACTGATAAATAACCACCCATCTTGGCAGTGAAATCTCGTGATAGGCAGATGGCAAATAGAGGAGGGAGATCAATGACTGATATGTCTTTGGTGAACGAAAAAATCTGGACATGCATGGATGATAAGTTGAATTCCTTTGATAACTCCAATGGTTTTAATAGTTGTGTCATCCAATTGAACAACTCCTCTTACAACTGGTGTATATTTTATGCCTAGTACATCTACAATTTCTTTGGGCATGACCAAGCTACTGGCACCAAGAATCAATCATGTAATTATGTACCAGGTGGTCACCAATGATTAGGGAAAAATAGAATGGTGGTGGTTTTTTTTCCTTAGGAATACTTTTCCCTTCTGGTTGACACAAACTTGTAGCAGTTGTTGTTCCACGACCTGATGATCCGTCAGTTTTACCAAAATTGTTCAGAGCCTCTCGCAATAAATTTCTTTGAGAAGGAATTAAGAGTGCATTCCCACATGGTAACACTTAGGTTGGTCTTCTTCATTTTTTCTACAATACTGAAGGGAATTTCTCCTACTTTTTTGACACTTCTTTGGGCATTAGAATCCTCCTTTGGAAAGTTCTTGTTGGGTACCATGATGCCTGAAGAACCTTATTTCCTTGCATAACTTGGCTAGCAAGTGTTTCTGGCGGTTTCTTTCCCACATCTTTATCAACCTTCACTTGTGGCTGAGGTTGTGAAGTGGATGCTTGATCATCTTTGGAAGGTTGAGGTTCCATTTCTCTCTTTTTGGAATGAGTGTTTTCTGATGCCACTGATGAGGAATTTGTATTCAACCTATAAAAATATTCATACTTGCCAATTTAACAAAGTGGTTTCTTCAGGTGCCTGCGGTTGATCTGCTATTTCCTGTGTATAGATAAATTTTTTGTTGGCTCTAAAGGGGTAGATACACTTTGAACCATAAGGTCCTGACTAAGAAATCCATTAGGACAAATATTTTGATTGTGGGGTTGAGAACAAGGATAACACCATTCATAGTCTTGAACTAGATTATTCTAGATAGGTACTATGGCTCTAGATGAGCTAGCAGCAAGAGGGTTCTGAAATTTCAAAGGCCTGACATTCATAGCTTGACTTGTAGATTGATTTTGAGATTGATTGTTCCCTTGAAAAGGAGGATGGTTAGCCTGATACTGCTGATTTTGTGGCTGGTATGGATGATTATATTGAAATTTTTCCTCTTGAGTGCAACGAGCTCATTCCCAAAAGTTTGCAGTAGTGACTTGAATTAAAATAGGTCATTTGAAGAGGCAGGGGAAGATTGAACTGGTTTCTTGGAGGCTTCTAGAATATGAGCAATAGTAGGTTGATTGTTCATAAGATCTAGAGACAATGGCATTGGTGGTCGTGGATCTATCTTTCTAGCCTAAATTAAGGAATTCTCTATTCTTATGGAAAATTCTTAGGCATCAAGTAGTCTAGTCCCTTGCATGGAATGGATCATAACTGCTATATCATTATTCAAGTCTCGCAAATAGTAAAATAATGTATTATTTAGAGAAGGCTTTATGAGTGTTGGAATCCTATTCCAGCTCCTGTGGAATCAGAAGTTGAAATCACTCATGTATTCTTGGGAGATCTCTATTTATGGTAGTGAGTTGTTCTAAAAGTGACAGGTGATCACTCTTGTCTTCAAAATGTTTATAGAGATTTTATCCTAACTCATCCCAAGTGGTTATAGTACTAACACTTAACCCTCGAAACCGTTGAAGTGCTTTTCCCTTGAAATAGGTAGCAAGAAGCCTAACCGTAACATTATCCTTCATGATGTTATGTACTACACAAATGTTGGCTACATTAATAATATGTTCCACTAAAGTAATGTGAGTTTCCCTTGTATATAAGGGTAAAATTTTGAGTTCCACAACAAGTATAGGGTCACATTGAGCCAACAGAAGAGGAATTCTTGCATTCAAAGGGGGAAAAAAACTTGGTTCCTCACCATAGCAATGAAAGTTTGATTGTTCCTAGGTGGAGGAAATTGTCTGTAAGGATGAGTTGAATGACTCTTATGAGGTGATGTTGCAATAGGTGATGTTGAGATGCCTCTTCTCCTTCTTTTTGGAAGAGACATGGATAATTTGATATGTTAATAAATTACTTTAATTAAAGAATCTCTTGTCTTAATTATTTGCATAAGTTAACGCATTGAGATTTGAAATCCAAAAATATAGAGTTCTTCAATTACTTTGATGAAGAGAAGTACCAACTCTTGGTCCCACCGGGCACGCCAAAAATTGTTGTCAGCAAAATCACTGCACCCTTTGAATGGCCAGAATTTGAATAGGATGTTTGGTATGATTGGTAAATATCAGATCACCTCTCATGCTTTGGGACTTGGGCTTGAGGTGAACCTCCAGAGAATTCCAACTTCCTCTTCATAAACGAAGTGATGTACTACTCCTAGTGCAATAAAACAATTATCTAAACCTATGCTAACATTTTCATGGGTTTTAGGGAAAGAGATTTACAAGAAATGAAACTATACTAGGGATGGTAATGCACCAAATACAAGGTGTTTCATGACTCAAGAAGAGTTGATTTGAAGAGGGAGTGTGCACCAAAATTCAACTTTACCTAATGCAACTTAGAGAGGGTACAAAATACCATAGACTAGGAAGCATGTTTTACCTTTGTTAAACTTGATCAGAAAAATGATCTATCAGTCTTCCAGTGAAGAAGGATGAACTTGAGAAGGGTGAACAAGAACCACAACTCAACTGCATGCACTACTCTACCACTTGATAAACACAGAACTATAAAAATGTGTAATAGAAACTTAAACTTGCACAGTGTACCTGCAAGCATGAGAAAGGCACAAAGAAGTATAAAAGGATGAAAGGACTAAGATTAGTAACAAAACACACACTTCTATTCTTCAATCAACATGAAAAATGCATCATACATTCAGAAGAGGCAATGGTTTCCATTACAGTCTTGAGAGGAGGATTGAAAGTTCCCTCAACATATAGGAACAACTTGTAGAAGAAGGAGGTTTCTTGAAAAACATACACTTGTTTCAGAAGTCTAACTTGTCCAACCTGTTGGAATGAGCTTTCAACTTACATTTATAGAATAATTTGAGAGAGAGGAGAGGAGTCATAAATTCCCTTCCTAAATTGAAGGTATATAATGACTCATTTATTACAGTTGGTTGAACCACTTAAGAAGGTTTCATCATGTGCCATTAATTTCCTGTTGAACTAATCCTCTCAATAAATTAAAAGAATATTTAAATAAAATATTTTAATAATAATAATAAATATTATTAATAAAATATTTTAATAAAAATATTAGTTTAATTAAAATATATGGTGGGACCCCCCATTGACCGGTTTGACTTGAGGAGGGGGTCATGATGAATAGGGTCACACATAGCCCAACTCAGTGTTTGGCTCGTTGAGCCAACTCACTGAGTTAGGATCAATCTTTGTCATCTCGGTGTCCATTTGACTAAGAACCGAGCTCTCCTCTATTCCATCACATTGGCTTGTTTATCCCTGACTCAACACTTTTCATATATCCTCAAGTTGTAATACCAGATGAACCCCCTGTGCAAGATCTCTGCTGATTCCAAACTGAGTGAGCTCAGTGAATCGATACTCCCACCGAGCTCTTATCTCTTCTTCCCTTCTTGTGCATCGAGCTCTGTTGACGACTATAGATCACTTCTCCACAATGAGCTTTTTTAACTGTATGCTCTGAGTTATCTCATTCATCATGATGACTTGGCATCAACTTTGTAGAGCTCTTCATCAAGCTCCCTAACCTCCTTGCACAAGTTGGCTACCATGAACTCACCTACTGTGATATCACTTGGGCTGCAGAGTGCTACATGAGTTCCTTATCCATACGAGCGTCAAGACTTAACTTTGCCAAGATGCAACCTTCCACACCACATCCTATCTAGTGTCAATGCTTATCATACAAGCTCTTCTATACGATAGCTTGATCATTCTATTTTCAACCACCGTTATTTATCTTCTGACTCATAGATCATGTCATCGATCTACCAACTCAACTGATCCTGAGTAACTCCAACTGAAGCACTGATCTCCCTCTTATACATCGAGCTATCCTTATGTTTCTTTCATTCATCTTCTGTATAGAGTCATTCCAATGACTATTGAGCTCCTACCACCTCTGCATCGCCCAAATTTTGTGTGAGTTCCATTTGATTCACTAGAAACACAAGCTTCCTATTAAGCCATCTAGCTCCTTATATTGTCATTTCAAGCCTCGCCGAGCATCACCTTCATTGGTATTTTCACCAAGCTCATCAAGTCAAGCTCACGATTCTAAGGTCACTGCGTAGAGCTCCATTACTCTTAATGATCTCTCCCGATCAAGCTTGACTCACCATGTGAGTCATCTCCAAACTCACCTCAATGAGCTCCATTAGCTTCCTAACATCGACACCGCCAAGCTCCTTCTGACCTCTAACTCCATCTCGGTCTTAACTCGGCTATATCGAGCTCTCTTGTCGAGCTTGCTTATTTACAAATTCATGTTATATATTTCTGAATCGGCCAGCTCCCTATTCATTGAAAGAGTTCCTCTACCTCATATCATTGACAAACCTAATTTTCACATACAACTCAGAGCTCATCTTAGCCTGACAATCAACTCTGAATGACTTGCCATCCAATTGATCCTTTGTACTATGGATCTTAGCAATGAGTTAGCTTTGATTTCCAACGTTAATGGGAGCTGCTATTCAGCTCATGTGAGCTCGCCATTTTACAGGGGTACTCTCTGAACGACTCATCTTTCATATCGAATTTTTTGGGTTGTTTTGATTGTTATTGAACTACCTCCATGAGTTTGGTGAGCCCACTTGTTTGAATGATCAAATTTCACTCTGAGTCTCTTGTACACTAGGCCTTCAATGAGCTCACCACATTTTCACCAACTTAAAATCATCTTACTCTAGTGGTCTATGATTGTATTCTTACCAGGCTTTTTATGAGAACTCTCATGTATTCTAGTGTCTACATTGTTTGTGTATGCGTATACTTTTCTTCTAACATGATGTTTGTTCATACTAAGTACTTGTTTATCGCCATCTACAACTTACTTCAATTAAGGTTTCTACCACTTTTCCTTGAATCCCTCCAAGTGGCATAGTTCTTGTACAGTTACATCTGGATCTTGGGGCCGCATTCTCAGTATCATGACGTCCTATGGCCACTCATGAGAGGGTGGCATAATTTGGTAGTTTTACACATTACACAGAGCCTAGCTACAGAGATAAGCCCAGTTCAGTTTTATGTCCTTGACATTTATCCCACGATTGACTCTTTGTCAACCTACAGATGTTCTTAGACATTTTCATGAGTCAAAAAAACTTATCTGGCATTGTCCTGAGCTTGACAGGTTTCCACCATATGGCAGAATTCCTTGAAACTCCAGCCAATGAGGGCATCCCATCTTATCAGCTTCAAAAACTAGGAAGTTCCTCAATATCTCCACAATCCCTTGTTTATGGTTTTCCTCAATTGGAATCCATCATGGAAATTTTCTTTACGAGCTCCTCCTATACTTTTCTTCGGCCCTAGGGCGTCTTGAGCCCAAAAAACCTGGGCAACAGGATATGATCTCATTCAATATGACCCTTTCTCTCAAATGGATCAGGTGCAATGTTCCAATTCATTTGCGTATTTTACATTTACATAACCTCGAACTCACCATATACATGAGTTGCTTTACCAAGACTTAGACCAATATGTCATGATGATTTTTAACTATTATAGCTTGATATTGAGCTCAAATCCTTGAAATCGAGCTCCCATTTTGACTTAATGCCTTCCCAACCTGGCCAACTCAATTACCGAGCTACTCAGTGAGCTAAATTTTTTCTCGATGGCCCTTGGCATATTTTGTAAAATCCTCCCATTTTTGGAAACTTTCCGTGTATTTTCTTGACTCGACTGACTCTTTTCAATGTTGGGCTTGCCGAGCCATTGAGTTCAGCTCCATGATAAATGACCGAGTTTTCAACTAACACAAGTTGTCACCGAGTTGAGCTCATTTTGACCTCACTTTAATGCTAGGTGAGCTCACCTATCAAATTATTAATTATTTTAATCATTTTATCTCAATGTGATGACTGAACATGAGTCCCTAGGACCAATTTAGGTACTTTGATTGTAATGGGTCCCGGTTGTCCATACTACTATTCATCATGGTTTTTGAATGAAGATATTACTAATTAACCCTCATCTTTTGGCCATTTTATTTTTATTTCAATCATCATTCCCAATCTTCACCGCATATTTTCCCAGTCTATTTTTGTCCTTCAAAGGTATTTTTGACGTAACTAGGGCACCCAGGCTAGTACTTGGGTGCTGACAGGCACCCTAGTCCTTGTCGAGGTGTCGTGGTCCTTTTTACACTTTCCTGGCATTTTTGGGAAATTTCTAGCCATTTGAGATTTCAATATTTTTGGTGGTCGGGGTTAATTATGAAATTAGAACGAGAGAACCATAAAAATATAAATTTATGAGATCATAATGAAGGACCAAGCACTAGTCACTACTATCATCCACCTAGAGTTGCATCTGTCTAAGGCGTAGAAAGTTTATTTGCATCCATCTAGCTCCATCACAAGGGACAAGGTTGGTTCATCTACATGACACAAGCATTGGAGGTAAATCTATTCTATTACATCCACCATTTATTAAATTTTTTACACATAGTTATAGCTCGCTACTTCACAAAGTGTGACTGACACAAGAGCACCTAGGGCATGATTGCACACACGAACATAAAACTAAATCGATTCTGATATGTAGTACAACACTTAGTTAATAAGTCCATTATTATGGCCGTTGAGAACAATCCAACCCCTTCATTTGCATTTTTCTTTTTTAGGGTTTGATGTTTGTTTTGGGGTTTTATAGGTCTATCTTTCATCATTGATCGTTGACAACATTCAACACAGAGTAGTGAATTACACGTGACAGACAATGAAGACTTTGCATTATCATCCTACTCTACAAATTTGGTTTCTGGACCTCCTACACAGACCAGAGTGCCCAAAACTTGGATTAAGGCGCCCACAGGAACCTTAATCCTCTCCTATGCACCCCTGTCCAGCCAAACATCTCAGATCTGTCCTTTTTCAGTACCTCTGCATGTTTGTTCCTGCTTCCAGAATATTCATTTTATTTTACGACACACTCCAAATTAGCCTCCGGATCAACTAAGTCGTTTCCTTACTCTTCTTACACATTAGGGTTTCTATTTTCATTAGCCTAGTTGGTTGGGTCACTTTCTATATTTATTTACTATTGTTCCTAGTTTAGATTAACTACCATCATTCCACATTTTAGTTAATCAAGTAGATTTCTAGGTTGTAAGAGCATACTAGAATTCATATGATTCATAAGTGAGTGTTAAGTTGTGGAGCTTAATTGTTTCACATAAGCATGTTTTATTAACTTTTTGGAATACACAGTAACCAACATTGGTCACCCAGGGACCGATATCGGTCGATTCAAAGAGGAACCGACATCGGTTAGGGTAACCGACATCGGTTACCTGTGCATGATTGTTTTATTTAACTCATAGGAATTAGATCTAACATTTTATATAAAGTTGATCTAATTGTTGTAATAGCGTAGCTAAGCTGCCCTAAGTTTGTATATTGTTATATAAGCTAGAAAACTAGGGTTAGATAATAAAAAGGGAGAATTGTAAGAAGGAATTCTTGGAGAGAGAAAAAAAGAATCTTGTGAGGAAGAAAGTATTGTACATCCAGGAGGTGTGAAAGATTACAGATATTCATTGTATATTATCTACAAAGCTTTGAATAATAAGATTGACTATTTCTTGGTGGACGTAGCCCATAATAGGTGAACCACGTTATATCTTGTGTATTGTTCTTTTGGTTTATTTCCACTTTTATTTTTTGTATGCTTAGATCTAAATAATATATTTGTACAACTAGTGTGATTAACCCCAACAACTGGGATCAGAGATTTTTTGTTTGAGGGTTTTGTGCATTGACAGATTTACTCATAGAGGGATATCTGATTGAGTGGGAGCTAAAACAATGACAGAAGATGGAAAATACAAAGTTGAGAAAGTTGAGGGTCATAATTAGTCAGCTATGGAAAATGCAGGTGGAAGATTGTCTATATCAGAAAGATTTATACTTACCATCGGATGAGAAAGTAAGACCTACATAGATGACTGATGAAGAATGGAAAATTCTTGACAGAAAGGCTTTGGGATCTATAAGATTGAGTCTGATAGCATATGTGGCTTCGAATATTGCCGAAGGAGAAACCATGGGATATTTAATGAAATTTTTAGGTAATTTATATGAAAAACTTAATTCTTCAAATAAAGTTTATTTGATGAAGAAATTATTTAATTCTAAGATGCAATAAAGTGAATCTGCATCAAGTCATTTGAATGATTTTCGGTCTATAGTAAATCAATTAAAATCGGTTAATATCCCTTTTGAGGATGAAGTAAAAGCATTGTTATTCTTGTTCTCTTTGCCTAATAGTTGGGATAACTTGATGATGATTGTTAGCAATACAACGTCTGCTACTAATATTTTAAAGTTTGATGATGTGGTTAGTATAATCCTGAATGAAGAAATATGTAGGAAAAGTACATGAGAATCATCATTTGGTAATGCTTTGAATGTAGAAAGAAGAGGAAGGTAGAAGAATAGATTCAAAAGCAAGAGTAATGGGAAATCAAAGTCTAAGAATGACATATCTAAATCCAGAGGTAAAGGAGTAACTTGGTTGAATTATGGAAAGAAAGGACATGCAAAGAAGGATTGTTGGTTCAAGAAAAACAAAGAGAGTGTATCAGAGAAAGGTAAAGAGTCAAACATTGTTGCACCTGAGGTAATGCAATATGCCCTTATTCTTTCCTTGGATAATAAAATTGAATCATGGGTTTTAGATTCAAGAGCTTCTTTCCATGTTACCCCTAATAAGGGTTATTTCAGAAATTATGTCCAAGGTAATTTTGGGCATGTTTATTTAGGAGATGATGAACCATGCAATATTATTCGTGAAGGAGAAGTTCATCTAAAATTACAAAATAAAAATACATGGGTATTGAAATATGTGAGGCATGTGTTAAGCCTCAGAAGAAATCTTATTTCTGCAGGACAACTAGGTGAATCTAGCTGCATAGTTACATTCACAGCCGTCTCTTGAAACGTTACCAATGGATCTCTTGTTGTAGCAAGATGCAAGAAGGTAGGAACATTGTATTTGTATACTTGTATTACTGATTCCTTTTCTATGTTATTTACTTGTGATTTAGATGCATGCATGTGGCATAATTGGCTATGTCATATGGGTTAAAAAGGAATGCAGATCTTAAAGGCTAAAGGTAAGTTATCATATTTGAAAGATGTAGATCTTGATTTATATGAGCATTATATATTTGGAAAGTAAAAGAGAGTGATATTTCTCAAAGTTGGGTCAACAAAGAAGAAGCAAAAAGTGGATTTTGTGCACTCATATGTGTGGGGACTAGCCCAGATAGCTTCTTATGGAAGATCCCAATACTATGTGACTTTCATTGATGATGCCACAAGAAAAGTATGTGTTTATCGTATTAAACGTAAATATGATGTTTTTGAGACTTTTAAAAGATGGAAAGCCCTTGTGGAAAATGAATCAAATTCAAAGTTAAAATGTTTTAGATCTAACAATGGTAGTGAGTACTACAATAAGATTTTCAATGATTATTGTTCAATAAATGAAATACGTAGAGAAAAGAACGGTTCCCAGAACACCACAAGAGAATGGTGTTGCAAAAAGAATGAACAGGACAATCATGGAACATGCAAGAAGCATGAGGATACATGCTGGATTACCCTTGCAGTTTTGGGTAGAAGCAGTAGACACGGTGGTTTATTTAATTAATATGTGCGCCTTCAAGTGCACTAGATGGTGGAATACCAGAAGAAGCTTAGACTGGAATAGAGGTAGATCTTTCTTTTCTTAGAGTATTTGGTTCAGAATCTTTTTTGCATCCTTGATAAAGAAAATAAAAAGAAGTTGATGTTAAATCCAAGAGATGCACTTTCATTGGTTATGGACTCTGGTGATTTCAGATTCCATTTTTGGGATTTAGAAGATTCTAAGATTGTTAGGAGTCGTGACATTAAATGGAATGAAAAGAGAATGTATAGGGATCAATTTTGATGTACCCAAGGATGAACCGGTTGGAAGATTTTGTGGAAGAAAATGCATTCTCGGATTTAAAAAGACACCTATAGGTACCGGTGTCGGTTTTCCTGTAATTGGTGTCGGTTCCTAGAATTGACGCTGGTTAGAGCCAAACCGACGTCGGCTACAGAACAACAGGACCAGCGTCAGTTAGCTAAACCAACGTTGGCAAGAGGTGACTGAAATCGGTCACTGTCTGAGGTTGATACAAATGTACAGGATGTACAAAATGAGCCTCCAACACCCCAAATTTATGTGAGAAGGTCACAAAAGGTAAGTAGACCTCAAGAAATATTTACACCTTCCTTATTTTATCTATTATTGACTGATAGTGGTGAACTAGAAATTTTTGAAGAAGCAATGCAGGATGAAACCCACAAGAAGTGGGAGCATGGCATAGATGAGGAGATGGACTCCTTAAAACATAGCCAGACATGGGATTTGGTTAAGTTGTCAGCAGGTAAAAGAACATTGCAGAACAAATGGGTTTACAGAATCAAGGAAGAAGAGGGTGGACAGAAAAGATACAAGGCAAGACTTGTGGTAAAAGGGATTTGCAAAAAAATAGGTATTGATTTTGGTGAGATATTTTCTCCTGTAGTAAAAATGACTTCCATTCACGTATTGTTTAAGTTTAGTTGCAGTAGAATATTTACACTTAGAACAACTTGATGTTAAGACAATTTCCTTCATGGTGATTTGGAGGAAGAGATATATATGCAGCAGTCGCTTGGTTATGAAGTCAAGGGTAAGGAGAAACTTGTGTGCATGTTGAAAAAGAGCTTGTATGGGCTCAAACAAGCTCCAAGGACAATGGTATATGAGGTTTGATAGTTTTATGCATGAGCATGGTTATATGAGATGTGAATCTGACCATTGTGTTTATTTCAAGAAGCTTGAAAATGGAAGCTATATTATTTTGTTACTATATGTAGATGATATGTCTTATTGCAGGATCTAGTATGCAAGGACATTGGTGAGCTTAAAGAAAAGTTAGCTCACACATTTGCAATGAAGGATTTAGGAACTGCAAAGAAAATCCTTGGCATGCAAATTCACAGAGACATGAAGAACAAGAAATTGTATTTGTCTTAGGAAGATTATATCAATAAGGTGTTGGAAAGGTTTAAAATGCAAAATTCAAAACATGTAAGTACACCTATGGCTAGACACTTTAAATTGAGAAAAGATCAGAGTCCTACATCACATGAAGAGGTCAAGTACATGGCACGAGTTCCATATGCTTCATTAGTTGGAAGTTTTATGTATGCTATGGTTTGTACCAGACCAAACATTTACAGGCAGTGGGAGTTGTGAGTAGATTTATGGCCAATCCAAGTAAAGAGCATTGGAAAGCAGTCCAATGGATTCTTATGATATTTGAGAGGGACATCTGGCATGGAGTTATGTTATTGAGAGATTCATATATTTCTTTATGTGGCTATGTTGATTTAGATATGGCTGGAGATTTGGATGGTAGGAGAAACACCACTGGATATGTTTTACAATAGGTGGGATGATAGTTAGCTGAGATTTTGAGATTACAGAAGGTTGTGGCCTTGTCTACTACAGAGGATGAATATGTTACAGCTACAGAGGCTAGCAAAGAAATGATATGAATGAGCAAGTTCATTGAAGAGTTGGGAAAGGAGTAAGAGGATTGCATATTATACAGTGATAGTCAAAGTGTGATTCATCTAGAAAATAACTCAACATTTCAAAGAACGAAACACATTCAATTGAGATATCACTTCATACAACAGGTGTTGGAGGATGGGCAGCTGAAACTGGAGAAAATTCATACAATGGAGAACCTTGCGGATATGCTAACAAATTCGATGGCAAAGGATAATATTGGAGCTACACTCCACTTCTGTTGGTCTTCGAGTTTGAGACTTGAAGAGGAAGAAACAGGCCAAGGAAAGGATCCAAGGATGGATCCTTTTATGGTAGAGTGCAAAAATTTATCTCCAATCATGGGAGACCTTGTTGAGTTATGGAGCGAAATGGCTTCACAAATAACATGTTTTATGAACTTGTAGGTTTACACTGTAACAGTCGTCGGTTGGGTAACTGGACGCCTATCACCTGGGAAGCCCAACCGACATCGGTTGGGTAACCGGAATCGAGTAGTGGATAATCGACATCGATTACCTATGCATTAATGTTTTTATATTAAATGCTTGGGATTAGATCTAACCCTTGGTTATAAATGTGATCGAATGGTTGTAAATGCATAGCTAAGGTGCCCTAATGTTTGTATATGATTATAATCTAGAAAGCTAGTGATAGAAGGTGAGATTAGAGATAATTGTAAGAATATATTCTTGGAGAGGGCTAAGAGAAGCTTGTGAAGGAAAATTATTGTACATCTAGGAGAGGTGTGGAAGATTGAAAATATTCATTGTATTTTTTCTATAAAGAAAATAATAATCGATTGGATGTTTCTTGGTGGACGTAGCCCACACTGTGGTGAATCACGTTATATCTTGTCTTATTTTTCTTCTGGTTTAATTTTTGTTTTTATTACTTGTATGCTTTAATTGATTATAGATCTATACAACACGGGTGTGTGTCTAACCCCAACAAGTTACACATTGAAGGCATTAGAATCCATTATGTTACGCATGTGTGAAAAATCAAGTATGCAATAGTTTTGTGGAATGCTTCCTTATAGATTTAGATTGAGATTGGAGGTGGAAGGAATTGATAGGGAAATGTTTTCAAAACTAGTTACATTGATTTAGAAAGTAGATTCATTACATTCATTATCATTTATTCCAATTTATTGCCCTAAAGTATGTGGGATGAACATGAAATTGAAATAGCAAGAATGATTAATATCATGATTCGTGAACAGAAGGGGCCCAATTATAATAAAAATTATAAAATTTTTTTGGCACGATTGATAATTTTTGTGAGAGATTGTGGGTGTGAGGATCAATATGGCAATGTGTGCACATCAATAAATTTGCACTCGAATGGAAATGAGACATATCTCCAAGTAGTAAGCAAGCAAGCAATCACCAAGAAATTTTATGCAAGAAAAAGGTATGTTCATTATCATAAACCAAAAAAAGAAGTACAGGTATAGGAGTTTTGTGTAACTCTTATGCATGAACCATCATAGCTACAAGGAAGAAAATAGTTACAATTCAGAAATACAATGGAAACTCATGTATGACATATGACACACATTGACGTATATCAAAGTAGATTCTATGAAAAAAAATTCATGTGTCATATAACTCGTGATGAATCACCTAAAGACCTATGACTCACCTAAGGTCATATGACTCACCATGTGTGATGGGAAAAAACCTAATAAAATTTATATGAAACCCCTCGCACCAACACCCCCCTTTATCATAGCTTAGGATGAGGCATGGTAAGTCAAAAAGAGAAATGGGTCCTGATAGCTATGCTTGATGAGGTACCTATGTACAATAAGGATCTCAAGTAATGGAAAAAAACCCAAGGGAGAAAACATCCACTAACAAAAGATAGAAGACTCCCCTAAATAACCTAAGAAATGTTGGGGTTAGACCAAACTGGTTGTAACGATATATATAAGATTAAAGTATACAAGCAAATAAACATGGAAATAACCAACCAAGAAAAAATACACAATATATAACGTGGTTCACCCAGTGTGGGCTACGTCCACTAAGAAATAACCAATATATTATTCTAGAGGTTGTACAATTGAAGATATGCAACCTTCCACACCTTACACGATGTACAATACTTTTCCTCTCACAAGATTCTCTAAGCTCTCTCCAAGAAACCTTCTTACAATTCTCCCAATCTAACCTCCTAACCCTATTTTCCTAGCTTATATAAGCCTATACAAACTTAGGCACTTTTTCCAATCATTTACAACCATTAGATCAACTTTATAACAAATATTAGATCTAATTCCCGTGAACTTAAATATAAACAATCACACACAGGTAACTGATGTCAGTTACCCTAACCGATGCCACCTGACTGATATCGGTTAGTATGCTAGGTGACCAACGTCGGTCAACCAACCGATGTCAGTTACTGTGTAAACCTACAAGTTGTAAATAAGCTCCTTTGTGAAGCAATTCAGCTCCACAATCTCAACAATCTCCCACTTGGAGATAAATTATTGCACTATCCCACATACTCCATCCTTGGTTCCTCTCTTGGCTTTGTTTCTTCCTCTTCAAGTCTCAAACTCGAAGACCAATAGAAGTGGAGTGTAGCTCCAACTTCTCCTTTGCCAATGAATTCGTTAGCATATCTGCAGGGTTCTCATTTGTATGAATTTTCTCTAACTTCAGTTGTCCATCCTCCAACACTTGTCGTATGAAGTGATATCTCAACTGAATGTGTTTCATTCTTGAATGAAACATTGAGTTCTTTTCTAAATGAATTACACTTTGACTATCATTGTACAATCTACAATCCTCTTTCTCCTTTCCCAACTCTTCCATGAACTTTGTTCATCCATATCATCTCTTTTCTAGCCTCTGTAGCTGCAACATACTTGGCCTCTGTAGTAGACAAGGCCACAACCTTTTGCAATCTAGAAATCTAGCTAACTGTCGTCCCACCTACTGTGAATACATATCCAGTGGTGCTTCTCCTACCATCCAAATCACCATCCATATTTGAATCAACATAGCCCCGTAAAGTAGTATCTAACCCTCCATAACATAACTACATACCAGATGTCCCTCTCAAATACCTGAGAATCCATTGGACTATTTTCCAATGCTCTTTACCTGGATTGGCCATAAATCTTCTCACAACTCCCACTGCATGTGTAATGTATGGTCTGGTACAAACCATAGCATACATAAGACTTCCAACTACTGAAGCATATGGAACTCATGTGCCATGTAATTGACCTCCTCATGTGATGTAGGGCACTGATCTTTGCTCAATTTAAAGTGTCTAGCCATAGGTGTACCTATAGGTTTTTCATCCTACATTTTAAACCTTTTCAACACCTTATTGATATAATCCTCCTGAGATAAATACAATTTATGTTCTTCTCGTCTCTGTGAATTTTCATGCCAAGGATTTTCTTTGCAGCTCCCAAATATTTCATTGCAAATGTGTGAGCTAATTTTTTCTTTAAGCTCACCAATGTCTTGCATACTAGATCCTGTAATAAGCATATCATCCACATACAGTAACAAAATAATATAGCTCCCATTTTCAAGCTTCTTGAAATAAACACAATGGTCAGATCCACATCTCATATAACCATGATCATGCATGAAATTTTCAAACCTCATATACCATTTCCTTGGAGCTTGTTTAAGCCCATACAAGCTATTTTTCAACTTGCACACATGTTTCTCCTTACCCTTTGAATTCATAACCAAGCGTTTGATTCATATAGATATCCTCCTCTCAAATCACCATGAAAGAAATGCCATCTTAACATCAAGTTGTTCTAAATGCAAATATTCTACTGCAACTAAACTCAAAATAGTAAAGCAAATGGAAGTCATTTTAACAACATGAGAAAATATCTCACCAAAATCAATACCTGGTTTCTGTGCAAATCCTTTTACCACAAGCCTTGCTTCGTATATTTTCTGTCCACCCTCTTCTTCCTTGATCCTGTAAACCCATTTGTTCTGCAATGTCTTTTACTTGTTGGAAACTTGACCAAATCCCATGTCTGGTTATGTTTCAAGGAATCCATCTCCTCATCCATGCCATGCTCCCACTCAACTTGTGGGTATCTATTGCATTTCTTCTTCAAAAATTTTGGTTCACCACTATTAGTCAATAAAATATAAAATAATGAAGGAGAAAATATTTCTGGAGGTTTACTTACTCTTTGAGACCTTCTTACAGAAATTTGGGGTGCCTAAGGCTCATTCTGGACCTCCTGGACATTCATGTCCAAATCTGACAATGACTAATGTCAGTCACCTATAACCAATTTCGGTTCCTCTATAGCCAATGTCGATTCACCTAACTGACATTGGTCTTGGGAATCGACACATGTCACCCTAATCGACGCCAGTTATGTTTGTGGATTTTAATTTTAAATATGAGAATGCACTTTTCTCAACAAACTCTTCACCTGGTTCATTCTTGGGTACCAAAACCTGATCCCTGTACATTCTCTTTTCATTCCAATCAATGTTACGACTCCTAACAATCTTAGCATATTCTAAATCCCAAAACCTGGAATCTGAAATCACCAGAACCATAACCAATGAAAGTGCATCTCTTGGATTTAGCATCCAACTTCTTCATATTTTCTTTATCAACATGCACAAAAGCTTCTAAGCCAAATACTCTAAGAAAAGAAATATCTACCTCTTTTCTAGTCCATGCTTCTTCTGGTATTCCACCATTCAATGCACTTGAGGGGCCATGGTTGATCAAATATACCACTTTTATCTACTGCTTCTGCCCAAAACTGTAAGGGTAATCCAACATGTATCCTCATGCTTCTAGCACATTCCATAATAGTTTTGTTCATTATTTCTACCACTCCATTCTCATATGGTGTTATAGGAACCATTATTTCTCTATGTATTCCATTTACTGAACAATAATCATTGAAAACCTTGCTGCAGTACTCACCACCATTGTCAGATCTAAGGCACTTCAACTTCAAATTATTTTGATTTTCTACAAGGGCTTTCCATCTTTTAAATGTTTCAAAAACATCATATTTACGTTTAATACAATAAACCCATACCTTTCTTGTGGCATCATCAATGAAAGTCACATAGTATTGGGATCCTCCATGAGAACCTACCTAGGTTGGTCCCCACACATCTGAGTGTACAAACTCCAATTTATGGCTCCTTCTTTGTTGCCCCAACTTTAAGAAACCTCACTTTTTTGCTTTCCAAATATGCAATGCTCATAGAAATCAAGATCTACATCTTTCAAATTTGATAACTTACCCTTTGTCTTTAAGATCTACATTCCCTTCTTACTCATATGGCCTAGCCAATTATGCCACATGCTTGCATCTGAATCTGAAGTAGATAGCACAGAAAAGGAATTAGTAATACAGGTAGACAAATATAATGATCCTACCTTCTTACCTCTTGCTACAACAAGAGATCCCTTGGAAACTTTCCAAGAATTGGTTGTGAATGTAACCATGCATACATCTTCACCTAATTGTCCTACAGAAATAAGATTTCTCCTGAGATTCTTGGCACATGCCTCACATCTTTCAATATCCATGTATTTCCATTCTACAATTTAAGATGAACTTCACCTTTACCAGTAATATTGCATGGTTCATCATCTCCTAAATAAACATGCCCAAAATTACCCTGGACATAATTTTTGAAATAACCCTTATTAGGGGTAGCATGGAAAGAAGCTCCTGAATCTAAAACCCATGATTCAATTTTATTATCCAAGGAGAGAATAAGGAATCTTGCATTACCTCTGATGCTACATTTTCCTCTTTACCTTTCTCTAGTACATTCTCTTTGTTTTCCTTGAACCAACAATCCTTCTTTGCATGTCCTTTCTTTCCACAATTCTAGTAGATTATTCCTCTACCTCTGGATTTAGATATACCATTCTTAGAATTTGATTTCCCATTACTCTTGCTCTTGGATCTCTCCTTTTTCCTTCCTCTTCTTTCTACATTCAAATAATTCCCAGATGATGATTCTCCTAAACTTTTCCTACGTATTTCTTCATTTAGAATTATACTAATCACATCATCAAACTTTAAAATATTAATAACAGATGTTGTATTACTAACAGCCATTACCAAATTATCCCAACTATCTGGCAAAGAACACAATAATAAAAATGCTTTCACTTCATCCTCAAAAGGGATATTAACTCATTTTAATTGATTTACAATAGACCAACGGAAATCATTCAAATGATTAGACACAGATCCACCTTCTTGCATTTTAAATTAAACAATTTCTTCATCAAATAAACTTTATTCGATGTACTTGGTTTTTCATATAAATTTTCTAAAGCTTTCATTAATTCTACCATAGTTACTTTTTTCTATTATATTTGAAGCCACAAATGTTGTCAGGCTCAATCTTATAGATCCCAGAGCCTTTCTATCAAGAATTTTCCATTCTTCATCAGTCATCTTTACAGGCCTTGCCTTCTCATCCAATGGTAAATATAAATCTCTCTGATACAGATAATCCTCCACCTGCATCTTCCATAGTTGATAATTATGGCCTTCAAATTTCTCTACTTTGTATTTACTATCTTCTACCATTGGTGTGCTCCCATTCAACCAGAAATCCCTATGAGTAAATATGTCAACACACACAACCCTCAAACAAAGCTCTGATACCAGTTGTTGGGGTTAGACCAAACTGGTTGTACAGATATATATCATATTAAAGCATACAAGTAATAAACACATAAATAACCAACAATGAATAAAATACAAAAGAAAATATAACGTGGTTCACCCAGTGTGGGCTACGTCCACCAAACAATATCTAATATATAATTCCAGAGGTTGTACAATTAAATATTTACAATCTTCCACACCTTACACGATGTACAATATTTTTCCTCTCACAAGCTTCTCTAAGATCTCTCCAAGAATCCCTTCTTACAATTCTCCCAATCTAACCAGTAACCCTAGTTTCCTAGCTTATATAAGCCTATACAAACTTAGGGCACTTTATCCATTCATTTACAACCATTAGATCAACTTTATAACAAATATTAGATCTAATTCCCATGACTTAAATATAAAAAATCACGCACAGGTAACTGATGCCAGTTACCCTAACCTGATACCGGTTAATATGCTAGGTGATGGACACCAGTCAGCTGACTGATGTCAGTTACTGTGTAAACCTACAAGTTATAAATAAGCTCCTTCATGAAGTAATTCATGTTAGAATGTATTCTATATTTTGTATATTGTATACCTAGGAGTACTGTACACCTCTTCCACGAGCGTTAGCAGGGGTCCGGTGTATAGATATGATATTTTTCTGAGAGTATAGATATGTTATTTTTATCTATATGTATATATGGGTGGTGTCATAATCCATTAATTATGGGGAACTGTTATGGGTGTTTATTAGCCCATGGTTTTGGTACCCATTGTATTGTAAAAACTGCTTTGACGGTTTCTTACTGTTTTTCTTACAAATAGTTAGAGATGCAGTACGGTAAAGCAGAACTTGGAAATACATTATTGTATTGTAAACGGTTAAGTTAATGCAATAAGGAGAGAAATTATTGTGATGGGTTTTTTCCCGAAAGGGTTTCCCAAGTTAAATCTCGTGTTTTGTCATTTGTTTTCTTTGATTATCTTGAATATTTTGTTCAGTATAGCTTCTTGTTTATTATTTTATTGAATTGATTCTCTTCGATTCAACTCCACAATCTCAACAAGAAAGATGCATCAAATGGGTCCCGACCAAAACAAAATCCTAATGAGGTACCCATGTACAAACTATAATATTTCTAGAAAATAAGAGGAGAAGGAGACTAGAAAGAACAAAGTAGATGTGTGGAAGCAATAGATATCACCCCAAGAAGAGAGCACAAGTTAAGATATTTGGCTTTAATGAAGGGTTCGGTAAATAAGTTTACAACATGATATAAAGTTTGTAAATCTATGATATCTCCAAGAAGAGTGTTGATGATGTGGTATTCTACCTATAGAATGAAGAAGGTTCGTTTGCATCAAACAATGTTTCTGCCCTTAGGAATAATTGAAATGTATTAAAACTCTACCCATTCTATGAAGGACACGAAATGTAGTAATATGAATAACTCTAAAGTCGGTTCACAACTGAAGCATGACATAGGTATGGCAAATAGTTACTCAAGAACTGAAGGCAATGTCACTGAAGTAGAATTGTTAGAGTATGGGTATGGATCATTCGTGGAAGGAATGTCTATATGAAGTAAAGGCCCAATAAACCTCATAAAATAATGAGGATCCACAAGAAGAGGTGGATCAATGATGGTCTCCAAAATAGTAGAAGAGACTAAATTTTCAAAAGGGTCACTCATATCAATGAAGATGAAGGATTGCTCCAAAGTAAAAAATGTGTGAAGGATCCATAAAAGGAAGAGAAACTCCATGTACTAAGACACATGCAGGCTCTGAAAAAAAACATCTAAGGTCTAGTAAAAACTCGCCCCAAAAGGATTGTTTGACAAAAAGAAGAGCAATGTCTAATAGGAATGTATCATCAACACAAGAAGTAGGAGGAGTAAAATATGCCTCGTAAAATGATGGTAGAACATAGGTAAATGTAATGAATGTATGAGGATGGGAACATGTTTTCCTAGTGTCTGATGGATCTTCAAAGGTGGGAGAGAAAAGAGGAAGTTCAACATTCTCTGAAGGGTGACCAACAGAGGGAGGAGAGGTATCCTCATCATCAGGAATATGAACAAGAAAATATGTATCAAAATAGCTATCATCACATGAAGTGGGTGTGGAAACAACAATATCATAAGGAGTAGTAACTGTAATCTCTGAAGGGTCTCCAAATAAGGACTGAAGATTGCTCCAAATAGTGCGAGGACACGCAGTGTGCACCACATGATGGTGGAGAGGCATGGAAATGTACATCAAAATATGACCCATAACCATGATATAAGTGTTTAAGCCAGTCTTCAAGTTGATCTAGATCACTAGGGGAAGGTACTTGTCGATACAAGAATGGATAGAGGTCATCGTGAATGAGAAAACATTCCATGCTCAAACATGACAATACATAATTATCCCTACCAAGAGGAAGTGGTGGAGGCTATGATGCAATATTAGTCCTATGAAACTATTAGAGCTCAAAATGGCACCCATCCCAAATCAAGATGAACTAGGGCTTTAAGGAAACATAGGGTTGTCTCAAAGTTGTGGGACTTGCTCGCTTAAGACAAACCACTGGAGAAGGTCGACTTCCTCTACCAATTTCTACTACTAAAAATACTCCTAATGTTGGAAATGAATTTATCTAAACCTAAAATAACATTCCAAGAGACCATGGTTAGAAGGAGATGCATAAGGGAAATCCTAAGCTAAAAGGGGAAGGTGATAGCACCATAAAGAGGGGTATGAACACACTCAATTTTAAGAGAAAATGAAGGAAAATGTGCGTAGGGAGGGTAGACACGTGTTAAATAACCATAAATAGAAAATAAAGTCTGAAACACATTCATGCACCCATTTTCATGGAGCACAATCAGAAAAGGAACCTACAAGGGACATGGAAACATGCACAACAAATGAACAATGCAAAGGAGAGGCAAGAAGATGCAATAAAATGCAAAATATGGTAGAGAATAGCCAAAAAAATAAGATTTTATTGCTCCCAAGAGATGCGCAGTTGATTACAATGGTGGATGAGGCTGGTATCTACATGTAAAAATCTAGATATGAAGGCATGCACCTCAAAATGCTAAGGAACAGAGCTATGAACAATGCTCTTAGTAAACTGAGAGAGTTGAATACGTTTTACAATGAGCAAGGCCTCAATATTTATAGAAGAAGGAGAGAAGAAGAGGAGAAAGAATTGGGAAACTTGGATTCAAACATTCAACCACCAACAACAAGCCATAAATGACTGCAAATCTTCCTGAAAGGCTATCAAATGTGTCTCCCCATGTCTGTTTAGCGTGTAGAAGAAGGAAAGAGACCAAATCTACATAAATTTGGGTGGTTAAGTCGACTAGATATATATATATATATGACTAGAATGGAGTTTCCTCTATTTTTTGCCTACCAAATCCCACCAAAATTTGATTTTGAATGGTTCAACGTGTAGCCCACATTGGTAGCTTTCCAAAGAGACTAAGCACATAGGAATCCGAGCTCTACAGCAAAAGTTATGGTGATCAGAAGATCTGCAGTACAAGCTGAATACCCAATGACACGTGGTGTGAATTGATTGGTTGAAGAATCAGTTGACTGTTCATTTGTTTTTTCTTTTCTACCACATTTCATGCATTAGTTTGTTGCAAGGATTTGACACCCATTCGACATGCTTTGATAGGTTGTGTGTGATACACTCAATTCTAACAAGTTGCCACGTGGCACAGTGACTGATGCGAAAGAGTTACTATTTGGCACGCACGTGAGAGAAAGAGGTGCGAAAGAGGAATGCAGATAATAGGCACACAAAAGGGGTGTGCGAGAATGGAAGAAAGGAAGTGCGCAGCACGCAAATGCGAAGGCATACAAGCATAAAAGTAGAATGTTGACAAAGGAAGGAAGACATGCACGAAAAGGAAACATACCATGGACTTAGCTGAAATGGAAGGCAAGTCAGAGGGTACATGTAAGGAGTGTACGAGACTGCTGGAATGAAAGTGTGTGCGCAAGATTTGCACACAGGGGGGAAATGGAAAGAGATAGAAGAATAAAGGGGCAGGAGGAAGCACGTGGAGTATGCGCGTGAGGAAGGAAGCATAAGGAAGAAGTAGGAATGGCACACGAGGGGGCTCAGAAGAATTGCAACTAAGAAATTTATGCCAAGTGAACAACCAAAGTGCACGCAACCTAAAAACTTTGAACTTTAGAGCCATAATGAGGATGAAAGTTGTTAAAATAACCAAGGGGGTTATTTTGGACAACATAAACATAAGTATGGAAAGAACATCCTCCATTGTGCATCTGTAAATAAGAACAATCATTGTATAAAATTCATGGAGGACAAAACATGCTCAAATGGACGTTGGACTCAATCTAAAATGCATCTAGAATGCAAGAAAAGATGGGTGCGAGAATACACTCAAGGATGTAAAACGTCATACTTAGTCAAAAATGCATTTACATGTGATTACAACACTCCAATCCAATATTTCAACCCCCATGTTTGTGGCACTTTATATTTAATGTGTTGATTACAATAAGGTGTGTTTATACAATGTGAAATCGTTGGACACTCACTTTGTAATGGGAAAAAAAATTGTGCAAGTGTGGAAGCCACAATAAGTTTCATCTGTTTATAGGGAAACAACACCGTAACAAACACAATAAAGTCGAAAGAAAGCAAAAAGGGGAAATATAAAGTTTTGTGTGAGAAACAACATCTCACGTTGCATTAGAAACTCCATTACCACAAGGTTGTGGTGAATGTACTCACTAGCCCGCAGGCAATAAGAAGAGCAATAGAAAGGGTTACAAATCAACTCTCGAAAGGGCCATAAACCTGATAAATGCTATTAAAGGTCCAAAAAAGTGTATGAAACCTCCAAAATAAGCTTCCCGCAAAAGATAGATGTAACTAGCTAGATTTAATAGAGAAACTCCTAATTGCACAAACACAAAAGCAACACCACAAAACAAAAAAACTCCAAAAAAAATTTTAGCCCAAATTAATACAAGTATAACGCAAATCAAATACGGATTAAAAAACTCGTACAAGGAGCTAATGAAAACCATGAAAACAAGAGTAACATGTAACAAATGCTAGTGGGTGACACAATTACTAACAAAATAGCTCTGATACCATGTGAGAGAGTGTGAGCATGAGGATCAAGATGAAATGTGTGCACATCAAAAAAGTTACACTCAAATAGAAAGGAGACGTAGCTCTAAGAAGTAAGCAAGCAATTTATCACCAAGAAATTGTGCATGCAAGAAAAAGGTTTGCACATTCTCATACATTAAAAAAAGAAGTACATATAGGAGTGATGTGTAACTCTCATGCATGGACCCATCATACCTCCACAAGGGAGAAAGGAGTTACAACTCAGAAATAGAATGTAACTCTTATATGACATATGACACAAATTAACACATATGACATATTCTATGACAGGATATGACATGCATCATATAACTCCCGATGACTCACCTAAAGACGTATGACTCACCTAAGGTGAGATGAGTCACCATGTGTGAGGAAAAAAAACTAATAAAAGGTAAATGAAACCCCTCACACCAATAATTTTGGCATCTTTGAAACACAACATGCTGCCAAATGTTGGAAATTTGTTACTACCATGTCTTCAATTGACCACATCGTAAGTTTAGAATATTAGGAAATGTGTAACTTGACAATTATGGATTGCGTACAAACATCTCACAAAAAACCCACTTCCGATCATGAAAATCCATTTTTAACAAACTACTATTTCAAATTATTTTTTCTAACACAACTTCAAAATATTTGAAGTAAATTCATAATATATAACGCAAAATTATCCCATGCAAATTCAAAATATCAAATGCAAAAGTGTGTCAATTTATATTTTTCGTAAAATTTTCCATCCAAAAATGAAAAATTAATCTTTCTAACAAAATCAGCGAAGGTACTGTTATCATTTAATCACGACACCCTTTTATTTGCACAAGTGTGTGTGTGCTTGAGCTCACAGTGTGACTGGGTAACATGGGTACTATCTCCAAGTTTTGGGACTTGCTACTTGAGATATACCTCCAGAGAAAGTTGGTTCTTCTTCCTAATCCTAGTGCAAACTAACTCTATTGACATGAAACTACTAGTAATCTCTATCCTACAGTTTCCAAGGGACCAGGGAGAGAGAAATAAAATGTGAATGAAAGAAAACTACACTACATAGGTGATGCACCAAAAGAAGGGAATGAGAACAATTTCCAATGTATGAAAATCAAAGCAAAATGCATATCAGAGAGTGTGATGATAGTTATCCACAGTCTAATAACAACATTCACAATACATTTTCATGTATACACAATAATAATAGGTCCCTATAGGAGTATGGAGTAGACACAAACATCTGCAATAACATTAGAGAGGCAAGGACAATGCAATAAACTGAGCAAGGGAAGATACATCCACAAACTTGAATCTATTGCTTCATTAATATGCACAATCCAAACTATTACAAAGGAAAGGCCTAGATCACCATGTAAGGAGTCCACTACAAAGGCCTACAACACATTAGCTTCACAAAACCAAATTGAAAGAGTTTTGCTATTCAAACTATCCTCCCTTACAATGAGCCCAGTATTCTAATTTATAGAGTTTTGGAAGAGAGGGAGAGAAGGGATGTAAATCAAGTCATAATAAATGAGTGTGGTTTGTGATTTTGGACCCGCAAAAGCAATCTCAAGGTGTCCCATAACCTGCAGAAGAGAAGGAATGGCATCCCATGCTCATTAAATGCCTCTCTAACCACTAATAAAATCATATTCAAAACCTGGCACTTTTTCCTTAAAATCATCATCAAAACTTCATCAATTTATGTATTTCTCAATTGTTGTGCGACGGGATTGGAACCACGATTCCAACGAGACTAATTTTGTGAAAATCCGTTGAAAATTGCTCAAGATATGACCCTCTGAGTATGGGCAATTGTTTTGAGTTTGCCAGGGATTTCTTGCATTTTACGGGACTGGGCATTTAATTTATTGGAGATAGAGATGTTTCTTTAATTTTCACCCACCTACTCTTAGAGCTTTCCGAAAAGTTCAATTTTTTCAAAATCAGAGCTTCGCGTCAAAAGTTGTGCTCGTTTGAACTTCGAGGGTCGGGCGTTCCACACGGGCTCTCACAATCCGCATCACACCACCTTCCCTTTATATTGCGAGTATTGTGGGTTTTCGGGGAACTTGTGGCACTGGGGTACAAAGGCTGCTTGGGTTGCTGAAGTCTGTCTTTTTCGCAACGCGCTGTGTTTCCTTTGATATGTGATGATTTCGGGTTTACAGGGAACTCACGTCCCCACGGTACTTAGACCGTCGAGACCCAACTTTTCCGCAACACACCGTTTCCTCTCCATTCCTTTGCAAATCGGGTGAATCGACTTTTTGGGGAACTCGTGTCTCGATGGAACTTGGACCACCTGGGACGTGAACTTTCGCCTTATCCGCATTTCAAAGAGTTTGTTTCAATCTTCTACAAATCGGGTAAATCGGGATTTTGGGGAACTTGCGGCCCAATGGAAGTTGGACCACCTGGGCCGCTGAGACCCGATTTTTCCGCAATACATGTTGTTTCCTTAGCATTTCAGACCCAAGTCAATGACGAGGAACCCTAGTTCAATTCGCAGTCATTCCACCCACAGCCCCCATACCCGCAATGCATTAAAATAAGCTTTTTTCCCATTCCTCTAATTTCTTTGCAAATCTTCGTTAACTCCTTAGATTTTTTTTTTAAGAGGGGAGTTATAGAAAATCCAAATTTCTTGTTCCACCAGAAATTGTGCAAGTTATCGAAATCACCCTGGGGTAAAATTTAAGATAACATGTACTCTGACACCATTTGCGTCACCACAAAATCTTGTTAAAATTCTAATGTAGAATAAAACATCATTTAACGTTAGATGGAGATTGGAGGTGGAAGGCATTGATAGTGAAATGTTTTCAAAACTAGTTGATCTTATTTAGAAATCACAAAAGTATGTGGGATGAACATGAAACTGAAATACCAAGAACGATTAATATCATGATTCATGAACATAAGGGAACCCATTATAATAGAAATTCTAAAGCTTTTGTTGGCATGGTCGACTAATTTTGGCTTCTTCGAAACACAACATGTTGGCAAAGGTTGAAATTTGTTGTTACCATGTCCTCGATTAGCCGCATTATAAGATTGGAATCTTAGGAAATGCACAATGACAATTATGGATTGCATACAAACATCTCACAAAAAACCACTTCTGGCTATGAGAAACCCACTTTTATCAAATTGTTGTTTTAAAAGTATTTTTCTAACACAATTTCAAAATATTTGAAGCAAATTCAAAATATATGACACAAAATTCTCCCCATGCAAATTCAAAATATCTAATACTAGAGTGTGCCACTTTATATTTTCTGTAAAAAAATTCCATAAAAATACTATAACACCATTTGCATTGCCACAAAATCCTACTAAAATTCTAATGTAGAATAAAACATCATTTAACGTTAGTACAGTTGACACAAAATACGCCAAACCTCCAAAAACAAAAAATTATGAACCAAACAAGTATAATTATAATAAAATTGTTAATATTAAATATTAGAATTTTTTTGATATTATATTGCTAACAAATAATTATACCTATTGTCTTATAATTGTTACTGAAAATATGTAATTACAACCCCAAAAAAAAAAATTAAAAAAAGGAAAACCCACATGATAATAAAAAGTCCCCCAAAAATCAATAACGTCAACTCAAATTAATACATAGACGGTGGGCCCCGCATTTCCCGGCGCTCCTTATGGTTACCGTTAAAAGCATAATCAATTTTACCCAAATAAATTAAAATTAAAAATTAAAAAATATTAAACCCACGCTAAAAAAACATTAGCTTTTTATTTCTTCCAATCAAAGTCTGTCGGTGCCAAGTGGCGAGTTCCAAACACGAGAGACCAGAGGGTGACGTGGAGTGTCCAGCGTGGAAGAGAGCCGTTACGAAAGGCGAGCGGAGAACCGTTGGATTGGAAGATGGGAAGGCGAGAGATTTGACCGTTGTGTGGTTCAAATTCAAAAAGGGACCGTCTTCACCGAATTTCATCGGTTGCTCTCTGCCATTGCACCTTATGAATACGTTGGTAGCACTATTTTTGTAGAACGATTCACGGAGCGCCCAAATCCTTCGATTGCTTGTCCCCTCTTTGTTTTTATTCCAGGTACGCCCAATCTTCGTTTGAGTCCTTTTTTGGCCTACTGGGTTTTCTTTTCAAGCGTTCCATCCCGTCGGATTGTGAGTTGCAGGTAAATTCCTGTTTCAGTGATTTGAACATGTGGGGTGGATTTTGTCTTTTTTTGCCGTGGAATAGTGTTTTAGGAAAGAATTAGACGCTTTGGATCAGATTTGCAGGAAATGTTCCTGTCGTAATAACACAGAAGGGTTTTCAATTTTATATGGGTTCTGTTATTCTTTTTCTCAAATGACGTAGTTGTAATGCCGGAAGGCTGAAATCCTGGGGATTTGAACATTTGGGTTTTATTGTATTTTGCCTGAAATGATGGTCTTCGAAAGCCTTTCTACTGGGTTGTCTGTTTTTGGCGTGCAATAATGTTCTTCAAAAGAATTAGACACTTTGAATCAGATTTGCAGGAAAAGTTTGTGATAATAACACAGAATTGCAGGAAATGTTTGATGGTCTTCAAAAGTCTTTCTGATTTGCATAAAAAATTGTTTGAATGCAAGAAATCCCAAACAATCAAGCTATTGGGGTTTTAAAGACTTTGCATGGATTATTTTTAGCGCCAAGTGTATGTTACTTGTCTAAACCCTCCTTTGAAACTTATTATCGGGAAATATAATACAACGGAACTGAATAAATAAGAGCTATATTATTTTTAATTTCCCTTTTATTGAGACCTGAAATCATGTACATGAATGCCTCTAGAGCCTTGAGAGACAATTAGATTATTCGTTGCTTGTTTGTTGTTCCGTTTAGGCTACTTCTGGAATTAGGGCATTGCAGTTCTTTCGCTCTTCTGTGGAGAAAAACCAAATATCTGTGTTATTTATGTTTAATACGGTTTTCCCCAAGATAATTAATCGATTCATTAGACTGAGAGCTTGAACATAAGGGTTTCTTTTCAGAGGTCTTTATTCAAGTACTTATATGACAGTTTCCCTCAAATCATTTGAATTTGCTTTGCAGGATTTTTTTTACTATTAGGTTATCAACTTTCCACTTCTTGGAGACATAAGAGATCAACCTACATACAGTAGTTTTTGAGTCCAAAGGGGTTTTCTGGTTTTATGGACTTATAGAACTTGAATATCAAAGACCCTGAGCGAGGAGTATGGTTCTTAGCTTTCTGATTCATGAACCTGGAAAAGCCTCAGTGAAGTCTTTGTATGGCCCTTTAGGGTTTCAGGGTTTTATTACATGGGCTCTTTTAGTGGATATTGATTTGTTTGTTGTGTTCTGTTTTGGGCCAGGTCTTGACCTTTTGGGTTTTTAGTTTTCTTGGTCTATGATATGGAAATCATGTGCTTTAAAGGCTTTAAAGACAATAGCGTTTGAGGGTTTTATTATGTAGGCTCTTAGTGAGTTTTGATTTGTCTGTTGTGCTCTACCATTTTGTGTTTTCAGTTTTTTTGGTCTATGATATGGATTTCATGTGATTGAAAGACCTTAAAAGACAATAAGAGGGTTTTTCAGATTATGGTTTTCTATGATGTGAAAATTTGAAGGTTATCATTTGTCTCTTCATAGTTCAAACCCTGAGAAACAATAAGTCAGTTTTTCAGATTGTGGTTTTCTGTGATGTGGAATTTAGGAGGTTTTCTTTCGTTAGTTGTGTTATATTATTGGCCACTTCTTCTGCCTACGGTTTGTCTTTGGCCACTTACGAGCTTGGTTGTGGCTGCAGTTTTGCTGCTCTTCAATGGATAAATTTCAATCTGCATCATTATTACTGTTTTCACTTCAGTGCATAGATTGGATTCTGATTTCTGATTTGTATGTAGTGTTTCATCCTTTACAGTATACACAGAGTGATTTGAATCTCTGGGATTTCATGTGCTTGAAAGGCCTTAAAGACAATAAGAGGGTTTTTCAGATTGAGGTTTTCTATGATGTGGAACTTTGAAGGTTTTCATTTGTCTCTTGACGATTCAAACCATGTGAGACAGTAAGAGGATTTTTCAGATTGTGCTTTTCTGTGATGTGGAACTTAGTAGGTTTCTTTCGTCAGTTGTGTTAGATTATTGGCCACTTCTTCCGCTTATGGTTTGCGACTTTGGCCACTTCTGAGATGGTTGGCTGCAGTTTTTCTGCTCTTCTATGGATAAAACTCAATCTGCATCATTATTACTGTTTTAATATTAACTTCAGTGCATGGATTTTTTTATGGATGGATTCTGATTTCTGGTTTGTATGTAATGTTTCATCCTTTACAGTATACACAGAGTGATTTGAATCTCTGGGGATTTCATGTGCTTGAAAGGCATTAAAGACAATAAGAGGGTTTTTCAGATTGTGGTTTTCTATGATGTGGAACTTTGAAGGTTTTCATCTGTCTCTTGACGATTCAAACCCTGAGAGACAATAAGAGGATCTTTCAGATTGTGGTTTTCTGTGATGTGGAACTTAGCGGGTTTTCTTTCGTCAGTTGTGTTAGATTGTGGTTTTCTATGATGTGGAACTTTGAAGGTTTTCATTTGTCTCTTGACGATTCAAACCCTGAGCGACAATAAGAGGATTTTTCAGATAGTGCTTTTCTGTGATGTGGAACTTAGTAGGTTTTCTTTCGTCAGTTGTGTTAGATTATTGGCCACTTCTTCCGCTTATGGTTTGCGACTTTGGCCACTTCTGAGATTGGTTGGCTGCAGTTTTTCTGCTCTTCTATGGATAAAACTCAATCTGCATCATTATTACTGTTTTAACTTAAGTGCATGGATTTTTTTATGGATTGGATTCTGATTTCTGATTTGTATGTAATGTTTCATCCTTTACAGTATACACAGAGTGATTTGAATCTCTGGGGATTTCATGTGCTTTTCAGATTGTTTTCAGATTGTGGTTTTCTATAAAGTGGAACTTTGAAGGTTTTCATTTGTCTTTTGACGATTCAAACCCTGAGAGACAATAAGAGGATTTTTCAGAATGTGGTTTTCTGTGATGTGGAACTTAGCAGGTTTTCTTTCGTCAGTTGTGTTAGATTGTGGTTTTCTATGATGTGGAACTTTGAAGATTTTCATTTGTCTCTTGACAACTCAAACCCTGAGAGACAATAAGAGGATTTTTCAGATTGTGGTTTTCTGTGAAATGGAACTTAGCAGGTTTTCTTTCATCAGTTGTGTTAGATTATTGGCCACTTATTCTGTGTATGGTTTGTGTCTTTGGTCACTTCTGAGCTTGGTTGACTGCAGTTTTTCTGCTCTTCTTTGGATAAAACTCGATCTGCATCATTTTTGCTTTTTTGACGTCGGTGCATGGATTGGATTCTGATTTCAGATTTGTATGTAATGTTTCATCCTGTACAGTATACACGGAGTGATTTGAATCCTAAAAGCTAAATCCTTCCAATTCCTTAGACCTTCCAATTTTCATTTGTCTCTCGACAACTCAAACCCTGAGAGACAATAAGAGGATTTTTCAGATTGTGGTTTTCTGTGAAGTGGAACTTAGCAGGTTTTCTTTCATCAGTTGTGTTAGATTATTGGCCACTTATTCTGTGTATGGTTTGTGTCTTTGGTCACTTCTGAGCTTGGTTGACTGCAGTTTTTCTGCTCTTCTTTGGTTAAAACTCGATCTGCATCATTATTGCTGTTTTGACTTCAGTGCATGGATTGGATTCTGATTTCAGATTTGTATGTAATGTTTCATCCTGTACAGTATACACGGAGTGATTTGAATCCTAAAAGCTAAATCCTTCCAATTCCTTAAACCTTGTTGGGTAACAGGGTTTTCAGTATTTCAGATTTCTGTGGTGTGGACAAGTATTTCCAATTACTCTTTTGGACTTTGTGGGTTTACTTTTTTTTCCTCTATGGAGTAATAACAACACTCATGGATTCTTTGTGATAGAGACAAATATCTATTTAGGCCATCAATGGTTTGATGAGACGTTGTCTAAAAAATGTCAGAGGGATTAAACACCACAGCCTCCAGAGCAGATGGTTTAGATCTTTTGGGTTAATGCTGATCTTTCATCTAATTTATAGTCTTCCTTTGTATTTTGGTTGGCAGATCTGCTGCCACTCCTGCGGCTCTGGGACACCGCTGTCTCTGGGCTCTTGACCATATTTCCATCTTTGGTTCACAGAAGCCCAGCTCAGGTGAGCAGAGCTATTTTTTAAAATGCTGTCCAGTAATTTATAGTCAGAATTTGTTTCAACACACGAGAAATTGGTGTTTTGGCTAACAAGATAATACTTTCTGATATTTTTCAGCGAACTGAAGGCCTGGTTGAGAGCAGCAAAATGGCTTCCAGACCAGCGCAAGGAAAAGGTACCTGCATATTTCAGTTCCTTTCTTAAGGCTATGCTATTATAACTTATATATTCTTGCAATAAATCTTTGAAGTTGTAACAAAAAACATAATTAGATGCAGGAGTCCCTAACCAGAAGGGATCACAAGCTCATAATAATAGGAGGGCTCTGGGAGACATTGGTAACATTGTGGGAGATGTCAATGGCAGATGTAACGTCGCCAAGGAAGGAGTCAATGGGTGTGTTTTTCTTTACTAATTTGAGTGTCGTCATTTTGGCATTCACCGTATTACTTAGAAGGCCATGCCATATAAGAGTTGCAAAGGGACTTTTTTTTTCTAAATTCAAGATATTTGGGCATTTCTGTTTCACAGGAAACCTGTTCCTCATGTGACTCGCCCTGTAACGAGGTATGTTCAAATATTTATGCATTTTAAAAACAAACCTTATTCCTGTGCCTGTCGCCCATTTTGTGATTAAATTTCTGGAATTTTCAGGAGTTTTGGAGCCCAATTACTTGCCAATTCTAAGGCCACTTCAAACAAGGGGGTATCTGCCATGGATAAGGTTATCATCAATTAACTCTATCCATCATTTTGTGTACATGTTCTGCTATCTTTTTTCTCATGTCATTCCTATTATTATGCAGCAATCACAAGCAGGGGCTGTGAACAAACAACTGAGGAACAGCAAGAGTAAGGACATTCCTTCACCAATTGTTGAAGAAATCAAAGACGATTCAGATGAGGACGAAGTCACAATTATTGAACCAATTCCCAGGGTAAAAGGAGCTCGCAACCGCAATGGTCAAGTTGTATCAAAAAAAGTGAAACCCCAAACGCTAACTGCAACACTTTCAGCTAGAAGTGAAGTGAGCACCTAATTTTAATCCTAAACTACATTATTTCTTTATTTGGTTGGATTTTCTATAAGATTGTTATCAGTGAAGTAAAGTGAGCACAAATTTTTGATTCTATACTAGATTGTTTATTTATTTGTTTGGATTTTCTATAAGATTCTTATCAGTGAAGTGGTTTTTAGGCATTTTGTAGTGGGTTTGATGCTGAAATGACTGAGGCAGAGGAACTCTTTCCCAGTATTGATGAAGGAGATCTTGAAAATCAGTTGGCAGTGGTTGAATATGTCGAGGATATATACAAGTTCTATCGTAAAATTGAGGTATTTTTGTATGATCTATTCTTCTACTTGCATTTCAAACCAAGAAGTATATGTATAATTCACAATGCTCCTTCTTGTGCTATGCAGGGCATGAGCTGTGTGCCAGATTACATGCCTTCTCAATTGGAAATCAATGACAAGATGAGAGCAATTTTGTATGACTGGTTGATTGAGGTAAGAGCTGCACTTGGGACTAGCATCTTTTATCAACCCATTGTAAATTTATATTAGTTGTCAATAATCAAACATCCTATGGTTCGTTTCTGTGTTTGAAGGTACATTTGAAGTTTGAATTGATGCCAGAGACATTGTACCTGACCACGAACCTGGTTGATAGATACCTTTCCATTGATCCTGTTTCAAGGAGAAATTTACGATTAGTTGGTGTCACTGCTATGCTTTTAGCTTTCAAATAAGAGGAAATTTGGGCTCCATAGGTAGGTTATTGATAGATTGCTTCAACAGGATACAAATTAATTGAGTATTCGTGGTATTGCATTGCGGACCAGGCATATACAAGAATGCAAATAATCACTATGGAAAATATCATGCTCAACAGACTCAAATTCCATCTCACAGTCCCAACTCCATATGTATTCATCGTTCGGTTTTTGAAAGCAGCAGATTCTGATAAAGAGGCAAGCAAGGAAAAAGAGGAACTGAATCCTTTTATAAAGTTTGCTCTGTTTTTATTAAATTACTTTTTTGGCCCACTCTAAAAATCTCTTTGGTGTAATTCTCAAATGGAAAATCTTGTATTCATCCTAACTGAACTTAGCTTGCTCCAATATGTCTATCAAGTTTACTCCATCATTGCTTTCTGCTGGAGCTGTACATGCTGCCCGGTGCACTCTAAAGAAGGAGCCAATCTGGAATGATCTACTTAAACACCACACAGGCTACTCTGAAACAGACATCATGTAAGCTAATATTCCTTATTCTTCATTTAAGAAGATGGAACACAATTTGTTTAGGTGCGTTGAAGTTCTGAAAGTTCTGCATTATTGGGCTTAGAGGACTTTTGGCCCTAGTGACAAATTAGGCCTTAAAGAACTGACTTCATCATTATTTTATGGACGAGTTTATGTTTTGTGCAGGGAATGTGTTAGGTTGATGGTTACATTTCACGAGAATTTGAGGGAAAATAAACTCAAAGTGGTTCACAAGAAGGACTCTGCACCTAAGTTCGATTCAGTGGCCCTTTTAAGTCCTGCCAAGGTGCCTGCATAGAGAAGAACGATTAGTTAACCTCAGTTTGTGCCTCCAGGAATGGACGATTGTAGTATGTTTGAGCATAGAGGATGATCTCTCCATTCATCTCTTCTCTTTTGACTAACAACTAAGATACATTTCATATATTCATTATTTTTTGTTGTCAACAACTTAACATTGTGTAAATAGGCTTCAGAGTTACTGGGATTTGAAACCTTGCATACCTTATGCTGCAGCATATATTCCTGCCTTGGAATTATATCCTGGCTTATATTTTCTGTAATTGCCATAATTTTAAGGTTTGCTATTTTTTCTTCTCAGAGGAAGAATGGTATTTGACAAACATTTTATGATCTGATTTTGTCTTCTCTCAAGGATGCTTAATCTGATTTATTTATGTATTCAATAGGTAAAAGGGGAGTTATTATAATTGCTAAAATAATACGCAGCTCATATTTTCCAAGATAATTTTTTAAATGAGTGTTTTTTTCTTGTATTCAATGAGTGTTTTTGGATTCTTGTATCGAACTTTAGATGTTATGTCATTTTTTTTTGGATTCAACTGCATAGTCAAATTTTTTTTCGAGTTTTCCGGTCATGCTTAGAAGCACTACTCATAGTTTTTGAGCCAGTCATGCTTATCTCATAGCTTGAAACAACGAATAAAACTCTCGAAAAATCATCACATAAGTTGGCCTGCATAATGAGATAATATTTTTCCACACTTTTTGATCTTCTACTCTTGGTTGCATTTTAGTGTTCTTTTTTTGGATAAATCTTGAAAAATCATCACATAAGTTTGGCCTGCATAATGAGATAATTTTAGATTTTTTATTTATTTTTGTAACCTTTTGCAGTCTCATAGGCTCTATTGGGCATCAATAGACCAATATAAATGTGACAATCGAGCTGACTCCTGGTTCTAGCAAGGCCTACCGGTGTTTTTGTTGTTACCATTGTGTGGTAATTAAAGATTTACTGGGATTTGGAGCCTAAATCTTCCCTCCTTGGGATTCTCTCCTGGCTTATCACTCACATTTTATGATCTGATTTTGTCATCCCTAGTTGAAGAAAGCTTAATCTCTAGACGGGATGTTTCATCCAATTTATATATGTATTTAATAAGTATCTAGATTCGAGTTGCCTTGGTAAAAGGTTCTTTCTATTTTGATGTAATCAAAGATTGGTATAACAATTAGTCTTTTAATGAGCCGCAAAGAAACTAAATATGTGAAAAGTGCAAAAAGTGGTGAGAGTGATGCATTTTTCTGGATATTTTCTTGATTTGTGGGTGCATTTTTCTTGTTATGTTATTTCCAGCCAGTCATGCGTAGTTGGGTCAATGTAGCTTGGCTTGAAACAACACATATATATCTCTGAAAATAATCAGATAATTGGCCTGTACCAGGTGAATTATACTTCTGGATATTTTCTTGATTTTTGGATGCATTTATATGTCTTTAATAAACAGCTAGATTCCAGTTGCCTTGGTATTTTAATGGAAACAAAGATCAGTACAGCAAATACTCTTTTAATGAGCATCTTGCATTGCATCCTTAAAACTCTTGTTATGTTATTTTAGATGCATTTATATGTTTTCTTGATTTTTGGATGCATTTATATGTCTTTAATAAACAGCTAGATTCCAGTTGCCTTGGTATTTTAATGGAAACAAAGATCAGTACAGCAAATACTCTTTTAATGAGCATCTTGCATTGCATCCTTAAAACTCTTGTTATGTTATTTTAGATGCTGTGCATTTGGATTCAGTTGCGTAGTTTTACAGTTAGTCATGAGTAGTTTTCCAGCTAGTCATCATAGTTGGGTCGATGTAGCTTGTCCCGGGTGAATTACAATCCTACTTTGGTATTGGATGCAATTTTTCTGGATATTTTCTTGTCTTTAATAAACAGCTAGATTCCAGTTGCCTTGGTATTTTAATGGAAACAAAGATCAGTACAGCAAATACTCTTTTAATGAGCATCTTGCATTGCATCATAGTTGGGTCGATGTAGCTTGTACCGGGTGAATTACATCCTACTTTGGTATTGGATGCAATTTTCTGGATATTTTCTTGTCTTTAATAAACAGCTAGATTCCAGTTGCCTTGGTATTTTAATGGAAACAAAGATCAGTACAGCAAATACTCTTTTAATGAGCATCTTGCATTGCATCCTTAAAACTCTTGTTATGTTATTTTAGATGCTGTGCCATTTGGATTCAGTTGCGTAGTTTTACAGTTAGTCATGAGTAGTTTTCCAGCTAGTCATCATAGTTGGGTCGATGTAGCTTGTACCGGGTGAATTACATCCTACTTTGGTATTGGATGCAATTTTCTGGATATTTTCTTGATTTGTGGGTGCATTTTTCTTGTTATGTTATTTTAGATGCTATTTGGATTCAGTTACGTAGTTTTCCAGCTAGTCATTCGTAGTTGGGTTAGTGTAGCTTGGCTTGAAACAACAAATATATATCTCTAAAAATAATCAGATAATTGGCCTTTACCAGGTGAATTACATCCTACTTCGGTATTGGATGCAATTTTCTCGATATTTTCTTGATTTGTAGATGCATTTATATATGTGTATATATGTGTTTGATAAACAGCTAGATTCCAGTTGCCTTGGTAAAAGGTTCTTTCTATTTTAATGGAAACAAAGATCAGTACAGCAAATACTCTTTTAATGAGCATCTTGCATTGCATCCTTAAAACTCTTGTTATGTTATTTTAGATGCTATTCTATTTGGATTCAGTTGCGTAGTTTTACAGCTAGTCACGAGTAGTTTTCCAGCTAGTCATGCGTAGTTGGGTCGATGTAGCTTGGCTTGAAACAACAAATATATCTGGAAAAATAATCAGATAATTGGCCTGTGTACTGGGTGATTTACATCCTACTTCCAACAGTGTCAAATACTCTTTTAATGAGCATCTTGCATTGCATCCTTAAAACTCTTGTTATGTTATTTTAGATGCTAGTCTATTTGGATTCAGTTGCGTAGTTTTACAGCTAGTCACGAGTAGTTTTCCAGCTAGTCATGCGTAGTTGGGTCGATGTAGCTTGGCTTGAAACAACAAATATATCTGGAAAAATAATCAGATAATTGGCCTGTGTACCGGGTGATTTACCTACTTCCAACAGTGTCACAATCACTAACCATATTCAAAACTTTTATGGACCACTGAGATGTTGCAGACTCAATGATTTGATTCTCATGTCCTCAAACCCACCACTCTTTTTCACTATCACAAATGTTTCGCCAAAGCAAATTCATTTCACTACTTGGTCCTCATTCTCTTTTGTAGTTTTTGGGATGTGTTAGTGTGCTCCCTTAGGCCACTCTCGGCCTTTAGTGGACAATAATATATATAATTCGAGCTCCATATTCAAGGTTTTACCAAATGTAGTAATCAAGGTGACCCCTAAAAAGTTTGGGTGACCCATATTCAAAACTTTTATGGACCACTAAGATGTTGCAGACTCAATGATTTGATTCTCATGTCCTTAAACCCACCACACTTTTTCACTATCACAAATGTTTCGCCAAAGCAACAGGATTCATTTCACTACTCGGTCCTCTTGATCTTCCATTTACTCATTTTCATTTTCTCTTTTGTAGTTTTTGGGATGTGCTAGTACACTCCCTTAGGCCACTCTCGGCCTTTAGTGGACAATAATATATATAATTCGAGCTCCATATTGAAGGTTTTACCAAATGTAGCAATCAAGGTGACCCCTAAAAAGTTTAGGTGTTTCACCATTGAGAATCACCTAAATATTAGATGAGAGTCACCTAACTACGCAAATGAGTTTCAAAAGCAACATGTCACATAAATAATTATCTTTTTTGAGATGATTCTCATGGCCTTGGAGCCATATACAAGCTTTTACCAAATGTAGATATCAAGGTGACCATTGAAAAGTTATGGTGTTTCACCACTAAGCATTATCATTCAATCTTAGATGATTCACCTAACTACGCACATGAATCTCGAAAGCAACATATTACATAATCCTTAAAGCTCCCAAAGGTTACTAAATAAGTTAATTATCTTGTTTTAGATGATTCTCATGTCCTCATACCTATCACACTTTTTCACTACCATGAGTGTTCAAAAATGTTTTAATTTTGTTGATTCAATTAACATAGTTTTCGAGCTAGTCATGCTTATGAACTCTACTCATGGGTCAATATAGGTTTGGCTTGAAACAACATATCTGAATCTCAAAAGATAATGACATAATTTGGCATGTACCTAGATAATTACATCACGCTTCCAATAGTCTCACATCACTAGCCATGTTCAAAACCTTTATGGACCGATGAGATTTGCAGACTCAATGATTCTCACGGCCTCAAACCCATCACTCTTTTTCACTAACATGATTGTATCAAAAATGTTTCTCCAAAGCAACAAGACTCATCTTACTAATCAACCCTTATATTGATCTTTAGTAGTTTTTGGTGAGCTAATGTGCTCCTTTAGGCCAACCTTAGCCTGCAGTGGCCAATTTGGGCTCCACACACAAGGTTTTTCCAAATGTAGCAGTTGAGTTGACCCCTGAAAAGTTCTCATGTTTCACCACAAAGAGTCACCTAATGAATCTTGAAAGCAACACATTGCACAATCCTTAAAGCTCTCATAGTTACTAAATAAGTTAATTACCTTGTTTTAGATGTTTCCATGGCCTCAGACACATCACACTTTTTCATTACCGTGAGTGTATTAGTTCTCAAGCCGGTCATGTTTATGAACTACTCATGGATCTCATGGGTCAATGGAGATTGGCTTGAAACAACAAATCTAAATCTTAAAAAATAATCACATAATTTGGCATGTATAAGGTGAATTAGATTCTATTTCCAACAATCTCACATCACTAGCCATGTTCAAAACTTTTATGGACAAGTGAGATGTTGTTGATTCTATGATTGATTTGAAAACAGTTTTCACCACTTGGGTACCATTTAAAAAAAAATCGTATACTTATTTTTCTAATTTTAAAAAATTGATCAAGAGTGATTATTGTTTCACTTTTGGGTGTTTTGAAACCCCAATTTTCCAATTTCCTCTTAATGATCAATTTATCATTGTAATTCAACTTTACTGATTTAATTGGAAATATTACAAATCCATAACAATGTGATCACAGTTGATTTTAGAATGCATTCAATTTGATTTTATAATCCAAACCCAATTATGCATTAACTTTATTTGTTGTGGAGATTGGATTGTCAAATTTTCACTTAATCCAATTTTGTAGTTAATTGCTTGTTTAATCAATTCTAATCATTTTACTACTCATGGATCTCATGGGTCAATGGAGATTGGCTTGAAACAACAAATCTAAATCTTAAAAAATAATCACATAATTTGACATGTATAAGGTGAATTGCATTCTACTTCCAACAATCTCACATCACTAACCATGTTCAAAACTTTTATGGACCAGTGAGATGTTGCTGACTCTATGATTGATCTGAAAACGGTTTTCACCCCTTGGGTACCGTTTCAAAAAAAATTCAGATACTTGTTTTTCTAATTTTAAAAAATTGATCAAGAGTGATTATTGTTTCACTTTTTGGGTGTTTTGAAACCCCAATTTTCCAACTTCCTCTTAATGATCAATTTATCATTGTAATTCAACTTTACTGATTTAATTGAATATATTACAAATCCATAACAATGTGATCACAATTGATTTTAGAATGCATTCAATTTGATTTTATAATCCAAACCCAATTATGCATTAACTTTATATGTTGTGGAGATTGGATTGTCAAATTTTTACTTCATCCAATTTTGTAGTTAATTGCTTGCTTAATCAATTTTAATCATTTTTTTATACTGATTTTAGTTCTGATAGTAAGCACCAAAAATAAAACTGAACACAACTAACAAAACTTGAAAACGCAGTTCACCCGAGTGGGCTACGTCTCTAGATTAACTTAATCACGGATCGATTGATTTATTATCCAATGAAGTACAATTTTACCTCCAATAATGACAAATATATCTTTGTCACCTACAAATGGGATGATTCAAACTTGTAGAACTATGCAATTTACCATAATCACGTTCTCAAATCTATTTGTGGCCCTGTAACATCTCCACAGTGCGATTTTCGTGTAATTGTGCCAGAAAAACACCTATACCTGGAAATTTAAAGCACCCCGTGAAGAAATAATGACATTGTTGTGTTTGTCTCAGAATTATGAATACTTTTTCTTTTTACACAAGTCTAATTCAGACCCTAAGTGATTCAATATTAAGGTTTTCCAAAATTGCCTCCAACTCTGCCAAAAGCCTTTTATAAATATAGTTGACCTGATTTTATGCCTCGTCGAGCCACTATGGCTCAATAGCGAGATGCTCGTTTTAAAATCCCCAAGTCATGGGGTCGATCCACACCTCCATTTTCTATGTCGACGGCTTTTGTGCTATACGTGGGCATTTCCCACATATCTCGCTGAGAGGGTGGCTTGGGCATTTAAACAAAGGAATCATGGCCTATATTCGTGTGGCTTTGGCCATGCTAGTCATTTTATTTCCCCACGTAGATGCAGCCAATGCATAGTTGATACACCTAGGTTGGGCCGAGCTGGCATGTTGGTTTGGGCCACTAAGTGTAATGCAGTGAGCTATGCGCTTTGTATTTGGACCGGCCTTGATGTGTTATGATTAGACCACCATGTAGATAGGCCATGTAATAAGCTAACTGCGAGGAATTTTCGACTCACCGAGCTATGTGGTGATTTCGTTAGGTTATATGGAGACCAACCCGGTCAATATGGAGATAATATGGTCGACTTGGTGGGGAGTTGACCACCCCACCGAGCTGATAAATAGCTCACCGAGATCCTCCAATGCAATGCATAATTCAAACCTGTATAACAATAATTCAATCTTGCAATACTAAAAATCCCACATGCAAGGGATATAGACATATAATGGCATATATAAGCAATATCAATACTATGATATAATGAGTCAAGGGTCAAGGCACCTCTCCATTAATAAGTGTGTTGAACATGGTTAAGGGACCCCAACCAACAAATAGTGGGGCCCACCATTTTGAAATCGTGTGTTGAATACCGAAGACTTAAAACACAAATTTTTTACTTTTCGCCCATTTTGTGCCACTTGTTGCACACTAATTTGTCCACATCGTAATGCTCTATTTTTCAAGTTCTTCATACAAGCTTTGTTTTTCGAGTTCTTCATATCAAGGAAAAACTCTCGAGACTCTCTACAACACTGCAATGGTTTAGGGAGATTTACGGATCATCTACACTCATAAAATCCTATGGATCACTCCTCCCCAATAAGACCATTTTTCCTCAAAAGGGAAACTCGCCCAATTG
>CM034152.1:644925572-644953950 GCA_019776745.2 Taxus chinensis
GCCAAGTGTATTCATGCTTGACATATGAAAATCAAAATATCATATCACCTAATCCTTAGAGATTTCAAAGGTTACTAAATAATTTAATTGTTTGTAAAGATAAATTTCCATCTTTACTATTGGTTTGATCATGTTAAGTGTTGTATGTTTTATTTTCATTATATTGATTTGGCATACTTACTTAAATATGTGCAATGAGTGCCAAGTGGATCAGTCATGCTTGAAATATGGGTTCTTGTGAATCACCACTAGATATGAAATGTGGGTCATTATGAATTGGCTTGAAACTACACTATTGAATATAGAAAATTCATTCCTCAACATATGTCCTCGAAGGTCTATATGCAATGAGTTCCAAGTGGACTATTCATGTTTGTGATGGGTTCTTGTAAACCACCACTACTATTGATGAAATATGGATCAATGTAAATTGGCTTGAAACTACGCAATTGAATATAGAAAAATCATATTGTATGATCATAAAATCTCTAAAACCAGCACAAATTAATTATTTTCTAAGATACTTGTATTGTTGTTAAGCCTTTTATACTAATGAAATATGTGTTAATATAATTTGGCTTGAAACCTCATGCTTGAATATCAAGAAATAATATCACATATTCATGAAAAGTATCAAGTTACTAGCTAATTTAATTGTGTATTGAAGAAATATGTTAGCCTTGTTAACCCATTTACTACTCATGAAATATAGGTTAATGAAACTTGGATCGGAACTATGGAGTTGAATTTCAAAAAATCATGTCACATCACACTTTTATGATGCTCAAATTTGACGTCTATAAGGTTTTCATTAGACCATGCTATAATTAATGCAATTTTAATCTATTTAAATACCAACCAAAGGTGTGATCTTCATGTTAATAGTATACTTATCTTCAATAGTATTAGCTCGCACAAACATCTTTAATCAAAGTATCATAGAATTATAACACTCCACCATGATATTGTGTTTAAATTTGTTATAAATATAATGTCTTTAAGCTAATAAGCCTTTATATGAGATAGTAATCCTTGGGGCCTTGTCTTTGTAAGTTATTACTCATTAATAGACCTTTCCTCATGCAAATGGAATATATTTCTTGGAAAATATCTGGTATTTTAACATAAGAAAGAGATATTTGATATTCGGTTTTTCATCTTATTATTTATTGTTTTCCTCTCATGCTTACCTTACATTGTGTATTGTTTGATAAAGGAATATGTTAATCCTTGTAAATGATCCCTTGTGACATTAACAATGACTTATGAGTACCTATGGTTGTGAATAACTTATAACTTTGATATATGGTTCATTAGGCTCAAGGCCTTGATCATTTCTTGACCTAGGTATAAATTTACAAGACCCCTCATGAGTGATATAGTAATCCGCTCTCTCCCTCTCCCTAGTCATGGGTCCCATCTACGCACCCACCCTCATGGGAGAAATGTGTTCAGTATCAGAAGGGGGGAGATCTTGAGAATAAGACTTTTTGTACGAACGTGACTCAACCCCTGGCTGGTAGTCACAAATGGCCCCCATGTTGGATATTAGTTTTCAGTGTGGCATGTGGCCTTAATCATTAATCCCCCTACAAAGGAAACCATTAGATCTATCTAGAAGTTTCGGCATAAGCCGGATGGCATTATCACATCCAATACTATTCATAACATTTACTTTCATCCAAAGGATAATTTTTACATAGGAAATAATAATATTGTAATCCTTACTTTTCATGGCATACAAAGGTTTGGGAAGAAATTTTGGCATAGCATACAATAATTATACATTGAATACCTTCAACCACCTTTACGTATATTTAGAAATGAGGAGATTTTTTCTGATATATAATTAGTGGCAAGGTTATATGCATGCATGTATGCATGTTTATAATAATGTATATATGTATATATGTATATATGTATGTATTTATAGACACAAAATCACACCATTTGGTTATTTATCTAGTCTTAATCATATATTACTACTCACATGATTTTTTAGACACAAAATCACGCACTTTGGGTAATTATCTAGTCCTGATTACATACTACTATTCATATGATTCCTAACTAAGAAAATTACTAACTAACCCATGTCTTTGGCCACCTTACTTTACTTTCTACCACTACTTTTCATCTTACACCCTTACTTTCTCAGTCTACCTTTTTTACTCTTCGCCATCTTTCATCTTAGACACCAACGCGCAGCGAAGATGCCAGCGCCAAGCACCCTCATCCCTTATGGGCGCCCTTGTCCTCTTTGTACTCTACTCAAATTTTTTGGGTCTTTTCTAGCCATTTTAACATCTTACATTTTTTGTAGTAGGCCTTTGCAGGGTTAATTACAAAATTCAAGCAAGGGAACCATATAAATATAAAGTTATGTGATCATAATAAGGGACCAAGCACTACACATTGGCCATCACCACCTAAGGTTACATCCATCAAGGAATCTAAGAGCTCCATTGTATCCATCTACCTCCATCACAAGGGAAACAAGCATATAAATATAAAGTCATGTGATCATATAAAGATAAAGTTATGTGATCATAATGTAGCCAAATTCTAAACAAACTTGATATAATGCAAGTAATATGAACTTCCAAAGACAGTAGATCTCCTTCTTCATTATTGAATAATGAATTACAATGTTTCCTAAATAGGAAAACAACTCCCAACTCGAGTTGCCAAGTAAACTCTAACTAACTTTGACTAAATCTACTCTAGGTGGCAGATATTACTATTTTTAGCAATTTACTAGAACCTGTTATTCTTAGTAAGTTCGCATGCTTATTCGTACGGGCACAGAAATTACCACGCATATTCTACATTCCTCAATTATAGGAATTTCCAACTTTCTAACTCATAATGCAACTAATAGACTAATATTAACTAATGCCCAAAACTAGGAAAAAATTGAACTACAACTTAAATCCTTATTTTTCAGCCTCAAGATGGCGGATTTAGGGCCCGAAAATGTGCCTAAACTTGCTCCAAGTGGTAGGGTTGGTTTCCAGTGTGTTCTTCTCATCAAAACATGTGGTTTCAAAAAAACGAACTCAAACGGACACCCAGAGCTCAAGTTATGACCTTGTCAAGTTCCTGTTAATTTTGGCACATCAGAACCATATAAATATAAAGTTATGTGATCATAATAAGGGACCAAGCACTACACATTAGCCATCACCACCTAAGGTTACATCCATCAAGGAATCTAGGAGCTCCATTGCATCCATCTACCTCCATCACAAGGGAAACAAGCATTGGTTTCCTGCATCACACTTCATAGGAGGGAAGTTCATTCTATTCCATGCACACATTTACTACATTCTGCATCTAGCTATTTGCTTACTATCCAAGTGTGACTCACACAAGAGAAACCTAGGGAAAAACTCCTCACACACACACACACAGAGAACTATACTAGGTCTGAGATGTAGTACAACACTTAGTCATAAGTTCACCATTGTGACAACTGAGGATAGTTTGACCCCTCATTTTGCATCTTTACTTTTTAGGATTTGATGTCTATTTGAGGGTTTTGTAGGTTCATTATTTATTACAAGTTTACAGTGACCTCGGCAATCTTAGTGTGACCTTGGAAAGATCAAAGGAGACTAAATGTGAGCACCTTACGACACCTCAGAGGAGGTTTTTTGAGATTTTTTGCAGACCTAGGCACCCAAAATTAATACCAGGGTACCCGCAAGCACCCCTATCCCTCTCCATGCACCTCAGTCCATCCTGTTCCTTCAGTTTTTCATTTTTTAGAGCTTTGGTGTGATAGTTAATGCTTCATCTTTTCCAATTTTCCAATGCTTTGCATTCTCTAGAACTCTATGAATCAGCTAAGCCCTTATTCCCTCTCTTTGAAATTGGGGTCTCATTATGTATTACTTAGTTTACTTTGGTAAATTGTTGTTGTATATATCTCCCTCCCAAGGTTGAAGGCGGGTAAGAGGATGTCGATACGAAAAAGGATGTACCTTGGTGCAAGTTGAAGTTGCAGGTAAGAATGTGTCAACATAGAAAAAGTCACACCCTGGTGCAGGTAAGAAGGTGTCGACACGGAAAAATTCGCGCTCTGGCGTAAGTCAGAGGATGTTGACACGAAAAAGGATGCACCCTGGCACAGGTAAAAAGGTGTCGTCATGGAAAAATTTACACCGTGGAGTAGGTAAGAGGATGTCAACATGAAAAAGGATGTGCCTTGGCACAAGTTGAAGGCACAGGTAAGAAGGTGTCGACATGGAAAAAGTCACGCCCTGGCAAGAGGATGTCGACACGAAAAAGGATGTGCCCTGGTGCAGGCTAAAGGAACAGGTAAAAAGGATGTCGACAGGACATTTTCAGCGCCTATGATGCATTCAAGAGTATGTTAATGAGAGGATGGATTCACCAAGGTGCACCTTCAAGAAGTGCAACATTTTAAGCGCTGACATCCCGAACCCGACAGGAAGCAAACCCAGACCCAGATATTCAAATGGCCATAACTTTTCACAGGGAGCTCGGATTCATGCAAGGTTGGACTTTTCGGAAAGCTTACAAGGTCCTCAGATATCTGTAATTGGGTGGGAATAATTTCTTCAAACAATGCAAACTACATTTTTTCCATTTTTTGGGTTTGCTAGGGTTGTCACCTACCACCATAATGAGGTGAATTAAATACAATCTAGAGGTGGTTGGGGTAGATTTGGAATTCCTCTCTCTTCCCTCTCTCATTCTTCCTATAAATTGTAAGGAGGGGCTTATTTCTAAAGGTTGGACATTCTTGTTTTTCCCGTCCCTTCTTCCATTTGGCAGGTGAATTTATGGAGTTCAAACCTCCCATCTAAAACAATATTGCAAATTTGCCTCTTGGCATTTAGTAGTGTATTATATCAATCTTTGGAGAAAATAATGCATGTTTGTGGATGATTCTCAACCCTCTCTATGTTCATTTGCATCCTCCTAATATTTCACTGCAAATTTGGTTATCTGTGCATGATCTTGCATTACATTTTAATGGTTTGTGTTTATTGGCAAGAGAGATGTTCTTCATTCCTCGATGGATCACCTTTGTTAGTTTAGGTTTATTTTTATCCATTTTCTTACCCTGTCTCATTGGAAAGTTAGATTAGTTTTTTGAGTAAAACCTCTACTTTTTTACATGTGCATCTGAATAGAGGAATAGGAACCGACCTTCATCCGTAGAGCTTTCCCGTTTCGCAGGGTCCCACACTTGGGAAAAGCTCCATGTTATGCAATCACACTGAGAGTCTCAACCCATCAAGTTGCAGATACTCAGGGTTGATGTGATTCGTCATCAATAGTTTTGGCATGACCGGTGAGACCAAGAGGTCATTCCATAGGATTTGAAGGAATTTTCAAGAAATTCAGACTTAGAAATTGCCAGTTTCACAATTTTGGATTTTTTTCACCTTCCAAGATGAACTTTGAAATAAAATTTAAAGGGCTTAACTTGCTCAAAACAAGTAAAATTTTTACTAGGTTATAGATCTAGGGATAATCTTCAAAAGGGTATTCTTAGATTTTTGATATTTTGACTTTAAAAAGTTCATGGTTTTTAGTATATCAGGTTTCCCCAGTTGTTGAGCATTTCCCATGTTCCGACACGATGTATTTCAGGTTTTGTAAGTTGCCTTGCATGACCCAAGTTTCACCTATACCTTTCGGGGATTAGTAGCTACACAAAAATACCCGACAACTGAGTTGAAGAGTTGTATCTTCTGGGTCCTTCAAGTTTTAAATTCTATTTTTAATATTGTCAGGTTCGGTGTGTAACTTGGTAGAATCTAGCCTTTTGAGGATCGTTATCAAACACATCTGGTGACTCCAAAGGGATATAATTTAGTGGTGTAGTAACAAAAAATTCCCAGGCACATGAGAAGAATTCAAACCAAGTCTGATACTCGAGAAGAGGGGCTATTTTTCCACTTACAACTATCACCACGCAGAGGAAGGAGAGGGAGAGGACCACAAAGATCACCATCTCTACCTAACCGGACTTTGTCTACACCTCCACCTAGTAGACAACATCAACAAGGATTCTCAAGCCAATCAGAATGGCGCAAAAAAACCCTTTTGTCAACTTCACTGGCAGCAGCCCACTCACCCTCAATGCACAGAATCCAGTTCCAATTGCAACATTGAAGAACATTCCATTTTTCACTTGAGAAAATCATACCACTCTTGGTGATCATGTCAAAGACATTGCTAACGTTTGTGAAATCCATGAGATAACTGAAATGGATCTTGCTATCAAATTACTGGCATCTTCATTCAAAGGGAAGGCATTGTAATGGTTTAGAAGCCTTGGAGCCGGCTCTATCCAAAATTGGAATCAGTTATGCATAGCTCTCCATGAGTTGTTTGGAGAAAAGGGAGACAATTTGTCTCTACTAGAACAATTGACAACTATCAAGAGAGCTCCCAATTAGTAGCTGACTAACTTCAACTTTAGATTTCAAAGGTCTTGGGATAGAATTCCAGTGGCCGTTAGGAAAATAGCTAAAGGTGCTTTTCTATACTATCTTAAGGCTTTGAATTTTGACATTTCTATGTTAATTCAATCTATGGGAGGCACAACCTTACCTGCTGCTTATAGCATTGCCATTAAGGCTGAAAAATATCTTATTCAAGCTGGTAAACTGGCTCCTAGGCCTCCCATGCCCTTGTATCCAAACTTACAAAATCCAAGCACTAGTCAAGCACCCACTTTGACTCCTATTCCCAGTCCTAGAAATCAAAGTTCAAATGAAACTTCTACTTCATCCTCTAGTTCTTCAAATGAATTCTAAGAGGTCATGAAACAATTCCAAAAATTAGGAAATGATCTGGTTACACTCAAGAGGCAGCAGGCTCAAAGGTTTAGACCTTCCTATCAGCCTTAAGCTCAACCTAATAGGAAACCATACTAGCCCAATAGGCCAGCCAATCTAGCTGCAAATCAAATCCATGTAAGGCCTCCCGCCAATAGACCATTTCAGCCCTATAACCCCAATGTTTCATCTGCTTCTAAAGTCTTAGTGCTAGTGCAAAACAACATAGCTCAAGAGTATGATTGGTGTTTCCAATGCAATGAACCTCACAACAAATCTATGTGCTTCAATGGTTCTTTGAACCAAGCCTTGATGGTGAAAACTACTGGTATAGAGGGTGAAGTGAGTCAAGAAAAAAATCAGCAACAAGGGACATCTCAGCAAAACATAGCGCCAAATGATACCGCACTTGTGAATTGGCAAGCTGAGGATTTTTGTGGCATGAATCAAACAATTTCTCAGAGTATAGTAGCTAACACAAGATCAAAGAAGAGGAATATTGGTGAAGGAAAATCATTGGCTCCAAGTGATCTATAACCTTCCATCACTCCACAAGGTGTTGATAAGGAAAATAAAGTTCCAAACATGCAAGGACAACCTAGACCACCTTCTAAACCAACTCAAATGCCAGTTGTTGTTGCCCATGTGCAAGAAAGGAATCTGTAGGCTAAAGGACAACAAAGAGATGTTTCATCCCCATTTAGCATCATTGATCAAATAAAGAAGACAAATGTGAATATATCAATGTGGGAATCTTTATCCATCCCAGGCCAAAGAGATCTTCTACAAGCTGCTATGAAGAATTGGTCAACTTCGAACCAGCAAGTCCATATGCAAGAGAATGTCCTCACAAATGCTGCTCAACCTGAAGGGAATCATGGAGAACAACAAGGTAAATTTTTGAAGGCCCCCTCCATTCTATGTTTCATTAATCATTGGGGATAAACTAGTACACAATTGCATGATTGATTGTGGGGCAAGTAGTTCTGTCATGGCCAAAAAAATAGCTGATCAGCTGGGTCTCTAATATGAAGTCATATCAAAGGGGGTAGTGCAATTGGATGGGACAACAGTAGCAATGGTGGGAGTGATTAAAGGTTTGAATCTTACCTTGCATGCATGCCCCAAAGTTACCGTTTTCCAAGATGTGTGAGTGATAGATTTGCCACCTCTCTTTTCCCTATGCTTATCAAGGGATTTCACAGCTAGAATTGGATGCTATTTATTTGCAAATTGGTCACACATGATTTTCATGAATGGGATATGGTACTAAGGCCACAATCAGATCTGAACCAATTGCAAACTTTCACATTGAGCCTCATACTCCAAGCCAAATCAATGCCAACTGTTCAAAATTTGATCACGAAGATTATCCAAGCACAGATGAAGCTGACACCAAAGTTGGAAGCATCCCAGTTTTGACTCTTGATGAATGGACAAGCAAGGTACATGATTTTGATCCCTACCAAGAAGTAGAAGAATCTAAGCTAGGATTATATTGCATACATGAAGAAAACCATCCTATTCCTAGCATCACAAAACCAGACCATAACGATGAAAATGAGGTATGACAGTTATTTTTCGATGGATCAAGGAGTAGGAAAGGTGCAGGAGGAGGATCTATGCTCGTTTCACCTCAAGGCATCAAATATTATTCAGCTTTTCATCTCCAGTTTTCCTGTTCAAACAACACAGCTGAATATGAGGCTTTGATTTATGGACTTCATTGGGAAAGGAAAAAGGGCATAATAAACTTGCAGGTGTTTGGAGATAGCGAGCTAATCATCAAGCAATTTAGGGGACAACATGATACAAAGAATGACCTACCGAAGAACTCCAAGAACAGGGTATGGGACCTCGTTGAGGATTTCGAAGCCTTCAACATCATGTCCATACCCAGGAAGAAAAATGAAGCCGCGGATAGGCTCACAAAAATTGGAGCAATTTTTGATGTGGTTGACAACATCAGAAGGGAAAAAACATAGCCACATATCCATGTGATTGTGTGGCCAGCAATTCCAGATAATAACATAAGCTGGCAGGTGTTTGAGAGAGATCAATAGATCATCAATTTCTTACAAGAAGAGGCTGAATTCTTAGCTAGGAATCATGACAGATTAGAGTAGCAGTATGGGGATTAAGTAGTGCAGCTACGGATAAACAAGATTCCCAAGGGTTCAGTAACATTGGAGTCTATTTTCAATCCTAATGACCAGTTCTATAAGGAAAAGGCTAACATATAGGTCAAAGGAGAAGATTCAGAGCCAATTCCGATTGGGGAAGGCAAAACACTTCAAATTGGTAAAGTGGCCACTGAGCAAGAGAAATCAGATTTCATACAGCTTCGCCAAGAATTTCCAGATGTCTTCACTTGGAGCTATGAAGACTTAAGAGGATTCAATCCAAAGTTGGCACAACATAGCATAGAATTGGATCCAGATGCTAAGCCCATCAGGAAGAAGCAAAGACTAGTCAACCCTCACATTGAGCCTCTAATGAAGAAAGAGTTAAATAAGCTAATAGAGGCGAGCATTATATTCCCAATCAAGCACTCAAGCTGGGTTACAAACTTGGTACCGGTCAGGAAGAAGAACGAAGAGAAATTAGGCTGTGCGTGGACTTCCGAGACCTCAAACAGGGCATCTCTCAAAGACCATTACCCACTTCCTTCAATGGAACAAATATTGCAAGTATTATTCGGCTCGAGAGATATTCTCTCTCCTAGATGGCTACTTAGGGTATAATCAGATAATTTTGAAAGAAGATGACAAGTTCAAGATGGCTTTCACCACCAAATGGGGCCCCTATGCCTACAGGAAGATACCATTTGGACTATCAAATGTTGGAGCCACTTTCCAAAGGGAAATGGATATGGCGTTCAAGGGGTTGATCAATAAAATAGTTCTAATATATTTTGACGACATCACTGCATTCTCCAAGAAATGCAGTGGATCACCGCTTTCATCTGAGGTAGGTATTTCAGAGGTGTAGAAGATTTGGGGTATCTTTGAATCCCAAAAAATGCATATTCCTAGCTCATGAAGGAAAGATTATAGGCCATATTATGTCAAAGGAGGGGTTAATGATCGACCCAGAGAGAGTTGAAGCAATTCAAGAATTGTCATTACCAAGTCACAAGAAGGCTCTTCAAATATTCTTAGGAAGGATCAATTTTGTCCATAGGTTTGTTCCAAATTTTACCGCTCTTGTGAAGCCAATAACATTGATGTTAAAGAAGAGCATGGCATTTAAGTGGACATATGAAGGCAAGACAAGTTTTGAGGCAATAAAAGAGGCTATATCTCAAGCTCCAACTCTCGTCAATCTAGACTTCTCCAAGGATTTCATGTTACATGCCTTCGGTGGTGGGGACACGATTTCTGCAATCCTGGTACAACAAAACAAAGAGGGATTAGAACAACCAGTTGCTTTCTTTAGTCAAGGCTTAGAGGAATACAAAACTAGGTACTCTTTCATTGAAAAGCATGTCGTTGCAGTGATCAGAAGCTTAAACAAATTCAAGCACCTAGTCTCAAACAACAAGATCCAATTATTGGTCTCTCATGCGGGAGTTAAGGACTTCTTTCTAAAAAAGGATCTGAATGAGAAATGTGCAGGATGGATCACTTGTGTCATGCAATATGACATCAAGATCAAGGTCACAAAACTAGTACGTGGAAAAGGACTATGTGAGTAGCTGGCTTTGAGTTAGCAAGTTGAATTAGGTGATGAAAAAGAGTCTGTCTTGGTACTACAGGATGGTCAAGAACATGAAAATGATGATGTGCCCACTCCTTGTTGGACTCAGAATATGATACACTTCCTACATGTAGGCCTATGCCCTCCAGAAATGAGCAAAGCAAAAAGGAGATACTTTAGATTACAAGCCATTCCATATGTGCTTGTTGATGGTGTTTTGTTCAAGAAAGACATCAATGGAGTTCTATTGAGGTGCATTGGGATAGGTCAAATTGAAAGGGTGTTACAAGATTTTCATGATGGAGATTCCGGAGGACATTTTTCCCCATGAGTAACAGCTCTCAAGATAATGAAGGTAGGGTATTATTGGCCCACAGTGTTCAGTGACTGCTATACATGGATAAGAAAGTGCAAGAAATGTGCACTCTTCACAGGAAAAGAAAGACTAGCAGCGCTTCCATTGCACCCAATTTTGGTTGACCAACCATTTATGCAATGGGGATTGGACTTCATCGGGGTCATCAATCCAAACTCAAGCCAAGGCCACAAGTGGATTCTCACGGCAACGGACTATTTCACCAAGTGGACCGAAGCAGTAGCGCTCAAAGAAGCAAATGAGTCTAACATACTAGACTTTTATGAAGGAATAGTGACCAGGTTTCGGTGTGCTGGCCACTATCATATCAGAAAATGCATTGGCATTCATAGGTTCCAAGATTATAGAATGGGCTGTCAAGAATGGAATCTATTTGAGCACCTCTTCAAATTATTACCCGCAGGGTAATGGACAGGCAGAGTCCACGAACAAGAATTTGCTAAGAATCATCAGAAGGACTCTGGATGAAAACCAAAGGACATGGCATACCAAGCTAAAATCAGCATTATGGGCTGATAGGATAACACCAAAGAGGTCTACAGGTAATTCTCCCTACAAGTTGGTCTTATGGGAAAGAGGCAGTATTGCCTATATCATTAGAATTGCCAGCATTGGAGCTCATGAAGCAGTTGGAGTTGTCTGAGTTCAAACCAATGGAGGCCAGGTATGCAGAGTTGATGGAATTGCGAAGAAATCAGAGAACATGCAGTTCAGACAATTGAGAAGGATCAGGCCTTAGTAAAAAGATGGTTTGATAAGAAGGCAAGAGCAAAGGACCTTCCAGGAAGGGGACCTAGTTCTGAAATGGGATGCAGATCGGGCAAAACCAGGAAGGCATTCCAAGTTTGATGCTATTTGGAGTGGCCCCTACATGGTCATAGGATGTAAAAGTAGTAATGCCTTCCAATTGTCTACATTGGATGGAGAAGAACTCCCGATTCCGGTTAACAGAATCTATCTTAAACATTGCTACTAAAAGGAAAAGGTTTACCCTTGTAAATATTAGCCTAGATTTCAATTCCTCTAAGTGCGGATGCACATCGTCTTGTTGTAGTTAGGTTTCAATTTCCCTAAGTGCTTCGGCATAGGTTTTGTTGCTCCCAGGTTGAATTTCTACAGTTCAGAGTGCTGTCAGAGAAGGAGTTGTGGTATCAGGCTCGGGATCAGATATCAGGTTGGTTTCAGGTTATTGCTTATGACTCCATGCCCAATGGATTGCTAAAAGGCCACTGATCTTCTACCTAGCAGGCAGGTGATCCGTTGAGTTGCCAAATTGTTGTATATATCTCCCTCCCCAGGTAAATATAGATAAAATAGAAGAATATGGAAATCAAAGAAACTCAAAACCAAACATTTATTTATGCCAAAAGATGCACCCTGGCGTAGGTTGAAGGCATAGATCAGAAAATGTCGACAGGGAAAAAGTTGTGCCCTAGCGTAGGTTGAAGGCACAGATCACAAAATGTCGACATGGAAAAAGTTGTGCCCTAGTGCAGGTTGAAGGCGTAGATCAAGAAATGTTGACAGGGAAAAATTTGTGCCCTGGCTTAGGTTGCGCCTTGAAGGCACAGATCAGAAAATGTCGATAGGGAAAAAGTTGTGCCTTGGCGCAGGTTAAAAGGTGTCAGCACCACATTTTCAGTGCCTATAGTGCACTTAAAAGTATGTTGACATGAGGATAGATGCGCTAGGGCACACCTTCAAGAGGCGCAACATTTTGAGCGTTGACACCCCGAACCCGACAGAAAGCAAACCCTGACCCAAATATTCAAATGGCCATAACTTTTCACAGGGAGCTCGGATTCATGCAACGTTGGAATTTTCAGAAATCTTACAAGATCCTCTGCCCAACTACGAATGGATATCTTTAATTGGGTGAGAAAAAGTTCTTCAAAAATGCAAAATACAGTTTGTCATTTTTTGGGCGTGCTAGGGTTCTCACCTACCGCCATAATGAGATGAATTAAATACAATCTGGAGGTGGTTGGGGCAGATTTGGAATTCCTTTATCTTCCCTCTCTCATTCTTCCTATAAATATTGAGGGGCCTCTTTCTAAAGGTTGGACATTCTTTTTTTGCCCCTCCCTTCTCCTCTTGTCTGTAGGTGTATTTTGTGGAGTTCAAACTTCCCATCTAAAACTGTAATGCAACTTTGCCTCTTGGCATTTCGTAGTGTATTGTATCAATCTTTGGAGCAAATAATACATGTCTGTGGATTATTCTCAACCCTCTCTGTTTTCATTTTCATCCTCCTAATCTTTCACTGCAAATTTGGTTATCTGTGCATGATCTTGCATTGCATTTTAATGGTTTGTGTTTATTGGCAAGACAGGTGTTCTTCATTCCTCGGTGCATCACCTTTGTTAGTTTAGGTTTATTTTTTTCTTACCCTGTCTCCTTGGCAAGTTAGATTAGGTTTTTGAGTAAACCCTCTTCATTTTTATGTGTGCATCTGAACAGAGGAATAGTTACCGGCCTTCATCTAGAGAGCTTTCCCGATTCGCAAGGTCCCACACTTAGGAAAAGCTCCATGTTATGCAACCGCACTGAGAGTCTCAACCCATCGAGTTGTAGACATTCAGGGGTGTTGTGATTATGCATCAACATTTGTACTTAACTTATCATTCATTTACTACAATCTTTCATTCAGATTAGACTCATATAATTACATTTTAGCTTTATCATATTCCTAAGTAAGACAATTACTAATTGACCCATGTCTTTTGCCATCTTTGTTTGCTTTCTCTTGCCACTTTTGGTCTTACACGCCTTCTTTCCCAGTATGACCTCTGATCCTTCATTTTCTCTTAGTCTAGACACCATCACCCAACTAGGATGCTAGCGTCAGGTGCCCCCATCCCCTCTGGGCGCCCCTGACCTCTTTGTACTTTGTTCACATCTTTTGGTTCCTTTATAACCGTTTGGGCATCTTATATTTTTGGTGGTCATCATTTTTGGGATTATTTACGAAATTCAAGAAAAGGAATCATATAAATATAAATTTATGTAATCATAATAAAGGACTAAACACTAAGCATTATCTATCACCACCCAAGGTTGCATCCAAAGGCATTATCAAGAAAATCCAAACATCTATCTAGAAGCCAAACAAGAGAAAGGGGCTGCATTACTCTGCGTACACATCATAGGAGGGGAAGTTCATTCTATTTCATGCACACATATACTTACATATTAAACATCTAGCTAGGGTTCACTATTAAGGGTGACACACACAAGAGCCACCTAGCGCACGATTCTTCAAACACACACACATACACATTACTACATTTGGTATGAAATGCAGTGCAATGCTCAATCATAATATCACTTGTTTGATTAGTGAGGACAGTCTGACCCCTCATTTACATTCTTTTCTTTTTGGGATTTGATGCACTCTAGAGGGTTTTATAGGTTAATTATTTATTGTAGGTTATCAGTGACATAGGTGATCATTATGCGACATACTAGCGACAAGAAGTGGAGGAAAACAAACACCTTGTGATCATTCAAAGATAGTTTTCTGAGGTTTTTGGCAGTCACAAGTGCCCATAACTTGTTTTTAGCTCCTGCAAGTGCCACTGACCCATCCTAAGAGCCCTAGTCACAAGCATAATCTAACATATCTACATTTTCTGGGTTTTATTGTGTCAGTCTACACTTTGGATTTTCCAGTTCATTAGTGCATTATACACCATCTAGGATTATAGCGAAACAACTAAGTCATATTATCTCCTCATTTACACTTAAGGTTTTAAATCTTAATTACTTATATGTTTGGGTCTATTTTGTACTTAATTTCTTATTCGTTACATTGCAAACCAAGATTTATGCATTTATAAATCCTATATGTTCTTAATCAGTATTGTGTAATGTTAAGGGTTGAGTTTTATTTGGTTATGATTTGAGTCAATACCTACTTTTAGTCCAGTCTTATTAGATGTGTGATATTGTTGGTTTAGTTGAGTAGATGTCTTGTGTATGACATGAATTCTTTCTTGAAAGTGATTTTGAGCTAATCCATCTTGTTGACATCCATCTATACCTATAAAGGATGGTATTATTCCTAGGAGGAATATTCTTATAAGTGAATGGTTATAGTATTGTTGTTTATGATCTCCCTTTGGACTGTGAGATGGTTTTACTAATGATGAATGTGGATCATTGAATACTGAGCCTTCTAAATTGGGTAGTTTATGATGGAACATATAAGATTTTGCACTCTAGAAGTCAAGGCCTTTGTAACTAAATAGTTGAGGCTGTTGTATGCTCTATGTATAGTAATGAATAACCTGGTTTCAAATACTAACTGGTCAGATTAAGGATTATAGATGGTATATATTCCATGATTTTCTCACATTAATTAAGTTTGAGATGGATCATGACTTTATGACTAATACACTTGAATATAATCTCTAGTTATGACTTTGTCACATTTGTTTATGCCTAAGTGTGACTAGTTCTTGCATATAACATGAATGCAAGAGACTACGTATTATACTTGTAAATAGTGTCTCAATAACTAATTTTCTTGTTTGAAGATGTTTAGTATGGGAAACATGTTGATAGGATCAAAAATATTTCATTTGATAATCTATATATTGTAGACATTCAAAATCATGCACTTACTACTATTTACTATACTGCAAAGTATGTTGTTTTATAGCCTATGCCTGATCTTACATAAGAAAAGTATTCAATTATGACCCATTCCATAGTCCATCCACTTGTCTTGTTGGTTTCTATTAGTTTTATCTTTCACACTTGTCACTCATACACCCAGTTTTGTTCAGGTTATAGGTATAACATGTTGATCAGTATTTCACTCATTTGTTGTCACTTGTCTTTGGAAACTAGCGCCTAAGTTCTAGACACTAGTACTCAAACGCTCCTTTCCATCTTGGGCACCCATGTCCTCTTTAATTTTTATCTTATTTTTGACATTTGAGGTCGGTATTTTTGGTTTTCCATCTCATGTCCCAAGGTACTAGTCGGCAATGTCGGGGCATTAGTGTTCACACATTCATGCATTCCAGAGACCCTTATATAAACATAGCATACATACCATTATATGGGTGGATAATTCTTATCAAGGGCTAGCTATCTACATAAAGCAAGGGACTGCATTTGGGAACATTACTCCACATACACACTTAATAGGAAATGGGAGTTCATTCTAGGCCTTCCATCCACACTATTTACCTGTGGCTTTATCTGGTTATTGCCCACTATCTTGGCATCATTAGCACAAGGGCAACTCTAGGATCCTTATTGCACACAAAAACTCACCAAACTACATTGGTTCTGAGATGTAGTGCAGCACTCAGTCCTAATTTCACCATTGTGACAACTGAGGACAATCCGACCCCTTATTTTTCATCTTTCCTTTTTAGGATTTGATGTCTTGCATTTAGGGTTTTAGAGGAAGATATTTGTAATCAAGTTTACAGGTACCGCAACGATCCAAGTGCAACATAAAGGTGACCAAAGGTGATCAATTTCAAATCCCTCAAACAACGATATTGGAACCAAGTATCATGAATAAGGGTTTGAAAACTATGCAAGAATGAGGATCACGAGGGACGATGTGCACATCAACAGACGTGTGGACGGCAACGTGAAGAGATCTCAGGAGGAGCGAGCATCAACCGAAATGTGCATGCAAAGATTCGAAACATGGGCAGAACCTAGTTAAGCCATAAAACTCTCCTCTATCTCATAGATCAAAAGACGTGTACATATAAGAGGTGTTGAGTAACCCTCAGTGCTGTAATCATGACAACTCAAGTAGAGAGGGGGAGTTACATTCCCAGAATAGAAGTGTAACTCCCAATGACGCATATGACACACTGACACACTGACGTACTAATGCACTGACACATAAGGGAATCTCATAATGACCCCTAAATGACACGTGGACCTATGATCTCACCTAAGTGAGATGACTCACCTAATGATGTGGAAAATAACACACACACCAACACCCCCCCTTCATCGTAACTTAGGATGAGGTAGCAAGTCAGAAACAAGAAATGGGTCCCGGCACAAATCCTGATGAGGTACCCATGCACAAGAAAGAGGTCCCAAGCAGTGAAGGAAAACCCAGTGGGAAAAAAATCCACCACAAGAGAACAAACACACTCTCTAATCTAAGAAAGATGCCAAATATGGGTCCCAGCTCATAGACAAGCTTGAAAAGGTACCCATGTACAAAGAGGCAATCTCTCGGAAAGAAGAAGAAGAGAGAAGAAGAGGGAGATGAGAGGAATGCAGAAGATGCCATGGATGGATCTGAACTCTGCAGCTCTAGGAAGTCTCCCAGAAGAATGTCGATGACGAGATCCTCTGCCTCTGGACTGAAGAAGAGCCACCTGCACACACGAACTATGTGCCCACCCTTAGGAAGGACAAAAATGACGTGCTGGAAGTCCACCCACTCCACAAAGGAAACTGAAGGCAGCAACACGAAGAACTCTGAGTCTGGTGCATGGAAGTGTGACATAGGTCTAGCGAGTGAGTGCCAAGGAACCGAAGGTAATGCCACGTGCGTAGAACTGTCAGAGTGAAAAAGAGGAACACTTGTGGAAAGGATGTCCAAGTGATGTGAAGGGAACAAAACATCCTCCACAACAGAAAAGGGATCCACAGCTGAGGGTGGATCAAGGAAGGTCTTCAGAAAAGTGGAAGTGATAAGAGTCCCAAAAGGGGCACTCCCAACAACGGAGATGATGAAATCCTCTGAAACACCTGTAGATGGATGAGAAACTTGTAGTGCATCACAAGTAGACTCTGTGAAAAGATGACTAAGGTCAGGCAGATACTCGTCCCAATGAGGGGGCTCAACAAACAGAAGAGCGATGTCATGATAGGTATGAGTCATCTAATGAAGGTAGAGGAGTGAAAAGGACCTCACACACTGGAAGTGGAAAGGAGGCTGGTGTAATGACGGTGTGAGACTGAGTATGAGACTTCTCGATATCTAATGAGATGTAGGGGGTGACAATAATGTTTGGAATAGTGAGAGAAAGAGGAGAAGAGTCCTCTGTAGTACTCTCTGACATCAGAATTGGGTGCACAATCCTCGTCATCAGAAGTAGAACCAAGCAAGTCTATGTCAGTGGAACTGTCATCACACGAAGAAATGGAGGAGACAATTGAATCAGCAGCAGCAATAATGGCAACAGTATGTGAAGGGTCTCCATAGAAGGACTAAAGAATGCTCCAGACACGGTGAGGTGGATCTGAGTCTGCCACGTGAAACCAGAGAGAACGAGAGACATGCATCATCATCATGTGACCAAATACATGGTCACAAGTGTCAAGGAAGTCCTCCAGATGACGATGATCAACGGGTGCAGGAACTGGCCCAAGCAAGAAGGTTGAAAGACCCTCGTGGGTGAAGTAATGTTCCATGGAAGCACGCCAAGTTGAATAGGTCCCTCTCCCGGTGAGAAGTGGTGGAGGCTGTAAGGCGATCCTATGATGCTCAAGTCTAGAAAGAGCACTCTCCATGATGCAAAAATGAAAGATGCACAAAAGCAAGACGTCAGACTTGACCGATAATGCGTCTGCGTGTGTAGGCCCAAGAGTACAAGCAACCCCCCCAGAATGTGGCACTTTATAAAAGTAGTGCATTTACAAAACTGGATAATGCCATCACGTAATGTGTGAAAAATCATGCAACTTTGACCAAGGAAGCGCTCAAAAACGAGCAGCGAGTCAAAAGTTATCGCATTAAAATGATTCCCGCAACTGATGGAAAAATACACTAGACATTACAAACGCATTAAAAAGGTGCACGAAACTGGTGCAAAGGGTATTGTGTGGGTACTCGTTGGAAATGGCACATGAAATTTTAGGTAGGGGTTTGTTTTGACTGCGAGGGGGGGTTAGCCTCCTGCCAACCCCGGACCTCACCCTCCGTCTTCGACACTCGTAGGAGGGGATTAAATTACAAGCCAAAAACAGCCTAAATGATTATTACATGCCATGAAATGAAATGTTTTTTATTTAACCACCTTAAAACATTAAAAAAAGGAGGTGGACCCACGTTTGAAGTGGTCAAGGCCACATAAGGAGCCTAGATAGCAAGGAGATGCCACGTCCCACTCCTACTTGGTGTAACCATTGTTTTCCAGCTGTGCTGACCAGAATGCAGGTGGGAGGTGCTTGCCACATGCCCAGAAGTCTTCGCAGGTGCTGGAGGGAGGTGTGGCAAGTCTGCACAAGCGGGGAGGAGCCGTTTGAAGACCCAAAACACCCAAAAATGCCAAAAAAACGTTTCAAGCAAACACTGAGCCATTGAATATGACGTTGCAGGTTGCTGGTTGCTGGAGATGTGTAAAACGGTCGCTGGAGGTGCTGGGAGCAGGTGTTGCGGGTCTGCACAAGCTGGAGGAGCTGTTTGAAGACCCAAAATGCTAAAACATGCCCAAAAAACGGCTGATTACAGTGTTGAAACGTGCTAAGCTGTTGGAGGAGCGGTTGGAGATGCGCCAAGTGCCAGGTTGGAAGGAGCTACGTGCCTAATATGCCTGAGATGTGTGCATGTGGCTGGAGCAAGGACCAATGACATAGAGCAGAGTGCAAAAAACGTTTTTCCAAAGCAAAAAAAAAACACAGTTTGGCAGTTTGTTGGTGTTCCATGTAAGGATCCATCCAGACATTCACAGCCAACAAGAAGGGAGCTTTCTAACCAATGTGAGAACAAGGCAGGGCTGAGTACGAGCTCTTGGTGCACGAAGCAAAGAGAGAGCAATGTCTGATGGTGAACTTGATGCACCAAGGATGGAGTGAGGGCCGAGCAAAGACCAAAACCAAACACCGAGTTACAGACAAGGCCCGGGGAGCTTGAAAAAATGAACCGTCAAAGATTCCATAGCATAACCTAATGTAGAGAATGCAAATACAAGCATATGCAAACAAGGAACTGACGAGCCCGAGAAGACACCAAACTCTGAAAACACCAGAAACTTGAACACAACACAAACAAACCGTGATCAAACCCAAACGGAAGTATAAACGCCCGAATCAATGCAAGAAGAGCACAACTGGAATATCCATTATGACACAAATTGAAAGATATCTATATATCACGCCGGAAGCCTGAAAGCACACACAGAAACATTGATGAGTGCACAGATCCACAAGATCTGCTCTGATACCATGAAAGAGGGTTTGAAAACCCGCAAGCGAGGATCATGAGGGACGACGTGCACATCAACAGACGTGTGAATGACAGCGTGAAGAGATCTCAAGAGGAGCGAGCATCAACCGAATGTGCATGGAAAGATTCGAAACACGGGAAGAACCTAGTTAAGCCATAAAAACTCTCCTCTATCTCATAGATCAAAAGATGTGTACATATATGAGGTGTTGAGTAACGCCCAGTGCTGCAATCATGACAACTCGAGTCGAGAGGGGGAGTTGCATTCCCAGAATAGAAGTGTAACTCCCAATGACGCATATGACATGCTGACATGTTGATGCACTGACGTGCAAGGGAATCTCATAATGACCCCTAAATGACATGTGGACCTACGATCTCACCTAAGTGAGATGACTCACCTAATGATGTGGAAAATAATACACACCAATAGTATCGACCTTTTATGCAGCCCCAAGCACCCAGAAAAAAGCCAAGGGTGCCCGTGGGTGCCCTTGTCCCTCTCCAAGCACCCCAATCTAGCCATTTTCCACCTCTGTTGTAATTTTTGGTGGTTTCTTATGATGTTCAGTGCTTCTATTTCATCATATTTTCAAGTCCAAACTCATTATGGGATAAGTACCTTACCCCTCTCATTTCCTTACATAGCTAAAAATTAAATTAAATTTTTAGCATTCATACTTCATTGTTTATCATTTATAGTAGATCTTTGCATTCTGATTTTTAATGAAATAACTGGATTTTTTTTGAATTATTTTGGTGAACCCATAGCTTATAAATTTTTTCCCTATGATCCACTAAAAACCCTAATGGCTAAGGATATCTCTTCTCATCTCGACTATTCCTGCCTCATGTGAGTATCAATCCTATCTATGATGAAACAACCATAGCTGAGCTTTCTGCTCTATATCAATATGTAGTTCTTCCATATGATACTCAAAGACAAATCTTAGCTAATGAATGCAATGTGCCTATTAGCTTTGATCATTCCACCATTAGCATCGTTTCGTATCTGGAAATATTTTCTCATTGTACACCTTGTTATACAATCAGCCACACTCCTCCTTCTGTTATTTATAATAAGAACTTATATGATGTTATTCTTATTTTCATGTTCAATCTTGATTATAATGCTTTAGCTAACAAACAAGAAGATAATAAACATGTGACTGATTGTGTTTCTCAGACTAGTTCAAATGATTATTTAGTTGCAGCTCATACTTCTTCTACTTCTGTAAATGTTTCTCATGATGCATCACATACTTGTCCTCCTCCTCCTTCATTAATTTTTGATGGTACAATTAATGAAATCCTTGCATATGAACCTTTGTTTAGTTTTTATGAGACCCCTGATAGTCATGATTCTACTTCTTTGTATACTATTGAGTGTGAATCGCCTGATCCACTTTCATCTTATTCTTATATTGTCTTTAATACCATGCATGATTCATCTCCTTCTATTACATCATATCCTAATGATGTTTCTAATGCTAGTCCCACTGCTTCTATTGACGTTCCATTTTCTTCACCACCTATTCCTTCTTTGGCACCCATGTCTAGTATGCTCTTAGCATCAACATATTCTATGTATCCTCTTCACATTCCTATGATCACTCATTATGGAAAATTACAACCACTCAATAAATTATTTTCATCCTCTACCATTCCTCCACAGGACATCTTATCACTTATGCATGTTGTTGGCCACTTACAATATCAAGTCCAATCTCTCACACTAGAATGCAAGGCCTATTATGCTTCTATCGGTACTAACTCTTTACATAGAAATCCTATTCTGAAAAATATTCACAATTCAACATTTCCTACGGATTTCATTATGCCTTCAATTTTATTCTTTGATGGTACTAGAAATCCCTATTGGCACCTCAAACATTACCATATTATGATGCTCTCTAATGGTACACACATCTACCCTTTGGATGTATTAGTACCTATTATGATATGGAATAATCTTTTCTTTGTCATTTGATACTCAATAACAGCCCTAAAGTCACATATGATTATCTACTGGCCTGCACCAAGGCATAACAGAACCTATCATTGATTACATTTTTCAATTCAATGCTTGCATGCATTACTTAATCTTTCATCCCATTGACTTAGATAATTAATTCATCTTCTTTCATGGTTTGATTCCCTCTTTAAAGAAACAATTGCAATATGACACATGAATCCTTCACGATTTTATGTTATAAGGTCGTTGATCTAGAACAAGATCTCATTGTTGTACATGTTATAGATCCTCCTCCTATAATTGCTACTATTGCATAATTTAGTTATTCTCCACTCCCATCTATTGAGCAACATCCATGGTCTCCATATCCTCCACCTCACAAGCAAGTTTAGTCTCCTCCATCACATAAGTGTCCTTCATCTCCTCCTCCATGTTGGGCTACACCTCATACTTCTACACCTATTTTACGGGAAACATTACACTTTTCTCTTCATGCTAGAATGATGTGTTGTGTACTTTTCTTGGCAAGATTTTGATGCACTTACCTTCTAATCAGCATCATCCACCTCATCACTTGCAACGCCAATGTGATAAACCTTACTGTAACTTTCATCGTAATAATGGCCATCATGACAATGATGGTTGTGCCCTTCATGATCGCTTGAAACAATTAGAAAATAAGGGTGTTATTTCCTTTGGCTCTCGTTCTCGTGAGCACTCTATGTCTCCACTCCCACTCAAGCGTGTTGTTACTTTGGTTGACTTATCTCCTTTGTCTATTTCTAAGGTTATTATTCATCCACTACCATAGGTTATTGCTCATGTGTATTATCAATCTCATCTATCCACCACTACACCATCTCATCCGCTATATTATTCTACTACTACACATTGGCTTCCAGATCCTTCGGCATCTCCACTTCCTACCACTACATCACCCACCCTTGACACCATTCCACATGACACTCATTTCAGCTAATATACTCATGTCATTTTCATTCCATATGTTTCCACTAATCCATGTCAGCTTGGTCTTTGGTAGGTGATTTCTAACACCTTACCCCCCGAAGATACACTCGTTTTTTTTAGATTACTGTTGAGGGATCCGTTATAATAAGAACGTCTATTCACTCTTGCACCACACACCTTATCGATCAATCTATCTCATGCACACTATCATATCACTTCCCGATGATGCACTCTTGCTTTATGGTTCATTCTTGACTACTGAGGGGTCTTATATAAATGAACCTTGTCATATATACACTAGGGGCATCATTATTCTCCTCCCCCTCTTCATCATACTAACATGTGCTTCACTACACTATTATGACCATCTCATTCACGGACTCTTTCACATTATGGATTTCTACTTCATCATTCATACATTACACTTTTTCATCATTTATCTATTGCACATCACAATCACACTACATACATCATCTATAATCGTATAAATATCTCATCATTAGCAATCATCAAAGTCATATCAACAAAACAATAGTCACAATATCACACATCAAACAATAATAACCATCAAGTACAACGAACATGTGCCAATAGTCAATATATATATATATATATATATATATATATATATATATATATATATATATATATCAATCATAAATAATTATAGTTACGAAAATCCCATCTTTGGGAGAAACTCCATCTACAGCGATACATCATTACATATCATATCTCATCGCCGCTATCACTATCTGCCACTCCAAGAGCTCTAGAACTAGAAGATTCACCACTCACTCTACATCACTGATCATGGCCCCTATATCTCTCCACCTACCTCCGCAATAATATTTCCTCAGCAGACTGCTCTGTGAAATGACCATGTAACTCCATGTTTCACATAAATACATCTTATGCTAGAGCATCGCTACCAACAACCTATCTAGCTCGGTGCATCTCATCTCACGCCTCATCCCTCTCACTCAATAATATGGTACATGTCACCACCTTTAATTCCACTAAATAAAATAAGTTTGCATGCTCACCTGTGATAGCATCCACGCACTCTATCATACCTCCACCCACAATTATATTGGTGGGCACATTTTGCATCAATTTACAAATGGATGTGTCTGTTATCAATGACTACTACGCATCACCTACATCCATAAATTAATAAATTAGACAACAAAAACAATAATTATGCAACCAAATAACAAATCATAAACATAACTACACAAATACTCATGCTCTGTTATCACTATTGCTAAGTTATCGAGGGTATGTGCTTGCCCCTTTACTCCTTCTCCTGGAGGTGCTCCCGCCGCATCAACAAAAAACAAAAACAAAAATACCCGCCAATGTGATGCCCACCATGCATGGTATGCCTCTATACACTCCATGTCATCTACATTTATCAACTTAATCATTGCATCTACCTCGTCTGATCCGAGAGTTACTAATTGTGCTTCTATGGGAAGTGGTCTAGCTCCAGCACTCCTGGGTGCCCTAATGGCTCTCACCCATACATATGGCTCTAAGGGAACATCCTAGGCCATGCCAAACTATTGGTATACGCACTCCACCTGAAATAACTTGATCACCCCTGGAAACCAATCCTCTAGCCACATAATTCATTGAATGTATCGTAGCTCTACTACATCCTTTGGACATCCTCCATAGTCTCAGTATGGGCTCAATATCATGGCCTCTAGGCCCATACGATCTAACATCACTCTATAAGTTTGTGTATCCATCTTCTTACCACGAGAACCTACCCATCACCTTGCAAATATATCCGGCCTAGCCCACTCTCCTCGTGGTCCACCAAATGGCCTCAATACCACATTATTCTCATAGGCCCACACATGTAATAATGTGTAGCTTCAATACCACCTCCATGTTTATCAAGAGTCAATTTGTAAATATCCATGTACATGTGGGCCAATACACATTGTGCCCAAGCATACCTTGTACTCTCCTTCTCTATCCAACGAAATATGTCATGAACCTTATACAAGATGCCTACCCCAACACCCTCCAATGCAATTGATGAAGCAATCACAACAGAAACAAACTTCAACAATCCTAGAACTCCTAATATCATAATAACATCTAGGATAATATGGACCTCAGTCTGAACTCAGGTCCTCGTAAAGTATTTCCTAGAAGCCATCATCTACCTACGTGCATCATCCACGACCATAACCTGAACCCTCTCACCAATAATAGGCAGTCGCAGTATGTGATACACATCCTCTAGAGCAACTATCATCTCCCCGATTGGTAACCAAAAGGCGCAAGTATTCACACACCACCTCTTACATAAATTTGTAATCATAGGCATATTATGGGGCACATCCCCCATCCTCACTATGTGCCACAAGATAGAATGGTCTAAAACATCCCTCTCACCATCTGACAACCCCAACCCTAGTAATGTACTCAAGTGGCGGCCACCATGAAAACTCTCTCAAATGAATATCCTTATGCACACCATAAAGTAAAAGCAAACACAATGTTAGAACATCATACATATCCAAATGTAACCACCAATAACATCAACACACATAAGTTTTCACATGTACAACATTGTGGGCTTAACCCAAGCCTTCTAGGATGCCAACACCCAGGACCAGGACTGGGGTGCCTGCGAGTAGTTCACTAGTGCCCATACCTGGACTCTAGTGTCCCCAGGGTCATTGGCACCTTCACCACTCTTGTCTAGCTCCAAAATGCCAAGAAATACAAAAACAAAAATTTTGTGAAAATCCATCAAAAACGACTAATATCAACATATTTTTTGACAAAAATAAAACTTATTAGCTCCGATGTTGTACATGACACCATAGTTGCTACCACCATCTCAGACTGACTCAATCATGGTGCTCTCACTTGAGGCATATTTGCACACCCAGAGTTCATAATCACACAAGCATTATAATCAAATGAATTTCCTATTCACTTTTTCACATTACTATTTATAGTAATTCTCCATTACCTATCTTACTATAGTCATTATTTGCAAACATCTTCTTAACTAATACACATTGCACGATTTCAATCATAACTTGAGCATCCTTTCTTTGATTTCTACGTCTTTTGCGTCATTCTTTTAAAAATTCCACCTACTACCTTATCATATACATTTCACACATAATATTTCATCTTCACATTATTTTCGTTCAATATACACACACTTTTGTGATATCTATCATACATTCTTCATTACGTGATTACTTTCGGCTCATCATTCGTGTTCATCACCACTCCCTCTTTCACCAAAAGTGGGGGCATACAATTGGGGTCATCTTATAATTTCCCTTACACCATTACGTGATCAATCTACATTTCTAACCCATCATTATCAAGTATTTTCTTGTACATTATGTGACATTTCACATCACTTTCTGACAATTCCCCCTAATGACCTAACCTAAGGGAAACAAGTGTAAAATATCTCCATGAGTAACCACTCAATCAATCGCATACATTCAGATCTTGACAACATTGAATCACATCAAAAATCAACACGAACACAAGGTATTTATCCTCCCAAATGACCTAACTTGGGAGTTATATCACCACTTTCCCAGATGACTTAACATGGGAAGTTATCCTACACTTTGAGAATTCTTCCAGATGACCTAACATGGGAAGTTATCCTACACTTTGAGACTTATTCCAGATGACCTAACTTGGAATCCACCACATTCACATTACGGAGACACCCCTGGAGTGAGTAAAATGACATGTCATTGTCTTCCATATACTAATCCTATATGGGTTATCGTGTTTAATCAAATTGGATCCAAATCAGCCAAATCTAGTCTTTGTCTATCTACAGTGGCTAGACCCTTGGGAGATGTAGTATATATTTTCATTATGATTTTAATAAAATAACTAGATTTTATTGAATAGTATATATTATCTTGTTTTGTGTGAGTATAGTAGGTGAACTATTTGGTCTTATTGTTATCCATTCTCACCCCTTAGGTGGAATGGCCAACTGGAAAGCTTAGACTTGGGCAGTTGATAGAACTTCAGGGATGACTCTGAAATTGTGAGTGAAATTCCATGTTCTGGTAACATTGTCGTGTTTAAGGGAAGGTTTGGAATCAAAGGCAACATTTTTTCCTCTTCTAGGTTTAAAGATATACATGTCTTTGTCAAGGTGAACAAACAAGTCCCCAGGCCCACACTCGAGCAAAAAATAGATAAAATAGCAAAAAATGGAAAAATGGTCCTGGAGCATCTCATTGCATTCTACCTAGTCCCTGACCTAAGAAAAACCCATAAATATTCAAAAATCTAGAAGAAAACTTTAAAATGGAGTTAAAAATGGCTATTAGCCCAACCAGCTCACTGAGATGTTGGGTGAGCTAGCTTTAGCTCGATGAGCTGGTTCATAGAATCGAGATCTAAAAAATGGACATGGTGGCATGGTCTCTAGGTGGCTTATTGGCAAGCTAAATGCAAAGGAATTGGTAGGGTAGAGTTACATCGCCGAGTTGAAATGGAAAAGCAGGACCAATCTCAGCATGGTGAAAAACGAGTTGTCAGGCGATGATGATGTGGTCGATGCTGGGTTTCAACGTCTGAGCGGCCTGGGAGAACTCGGGACATGAGTTCCATGAACATCTTCTTTCACCGCAAAATGGAAGAATGCAGGGCGGGGAGACATTATGCACCCAGTGAGTTAGGCAGGATCGACTCAACACAACCGCAGGGAAAGTTAATAGAATGTGTCATAATTCGAGGTTGCAGCGAGTTTGGGGAACTGGGACACACGTAGAATGGGGAAAGTTGGGAAATCTGATCCCAATATGGGTGAAAACAAAGTGTGGGGAATAATTTTCCACGGGTAACATCGTTCCCTACTGAGACAAAACCCTCACAATGTAGGGCAAGTTGCCACCAATCTAGAAAGGGAATCCCACCAAGCTAGAAAGCACAAAGAGAGCATAATCAAGGCCAAGTCAGTGTTCAAGGGGCTCGGGAAGGTATAAGGGAGCCCACGTGGTGGGTTAAGAAGGAGCAGGCAGAGCCAACTGATGAGATGGCTCCAAGATGGCTTAAAAATTGAACCCATTCAACAACTCGGCCCCCCTCTTTTGGAAAAATTCAATTTTGTGAGTTCCACCAAACTTTTAAAATTCCTTCATAGAACCATTAAAAAATGAAAAATGATCATTTCTAGTAACCAATTTAATGCCCAATACCCTAAAGTAGTGGGTGAGCCAAGGAGTGACATGCACTTAGATGGCCATAACTTTCTCATTTCTTAATCATATTGGACAAAATTAGACTTGTTGGAACTATGATTCCATCCTTTACTCATACAAAACATAAACATCAGATATTTAATATATTTAGGT